>CM065054.1:68860100-69105100 GCA_032883995.1 Coronaproctus castanopsis | reverse complement strand
GTAATCGTGTGGTTAAGTTCTTCCGTAAAAATTTATCAATTTCTTTATCAGATGAGAACGCTGCCGGTGCGTGCACTTGAATTCCGAGCTTTACAGTTACGACAGCGTTCTATAATAAAACTCTGGACAATAAAAGAAAATTTAAAATTCCACCAGTATATTTATCTTGTTCGGCAGAAATGATAACTCAGAAAGCAATATGGTAGAAGATCAAATCAAGAAACACAAATATATTTAGATTAACGGACTCAATATCAACACTGTAAAAAATTAATAACAGAACAGACAAGCAGGATAACATTTTATGGAATATGGTGAAGATATGCGCTAAACTTAAAGAGTATAATACTAAAATAGTATTTAAATAGATTTCGGAGCATGGAGGAATACAGGGAAACTGCATTGACTTACAAAGAATGTATCAGAAAATCAGCGGGAAATTAATATAAAATATCCTCGGAAGGAATTTGGAAGTAAATTAAAAGCGCAAAAAGTTTAATATAGATTGGGATCATAGGTACAGAAATTTTAGTAGGAAACTATGATTACAGTATCCAAGAAGAAATACGTATAAAGATATACTTGGTTTTCGAATAACATTGTATAGAGATTAAAACAATGACAAGATTACGGAACATAATTTAACTTTAAAAAAAAGTTAAACTAAAATCATAAATTCAGATTTATGCGAATGCGCAAAAGAGGAAGGATCCATCGAACGTATAATTTGGAACTGCAGGATAAGAAATATAGGAAGAGAATAACTGCAAAAAGAAATTGTTCGAATACATTGCCAGTACATATTAGTCAGATAGCTAGCGAACCGACTACAAGAGTGGCTGTTGTATCGATTTATAAAGATTAATAATATCTATATATATAAAAAAGAATGTGTGTGTTGTTTGTTTGTTCGCGTTTTATAGACGGCTGAACCGCTTATCCGATTATTTTGCAAGCTTATTACCACCAATGCCGGGTATGTTTTAGGCTATCAAAAATAAAAATCGGTCCAGCCGTTGCAGCTGTACCCTTATTGTCAGAAATTGTGATTTTTTTTATGCTACGCCTATTCTGATTGGACGATTTCATTGAAATGTACAGTTTTGGAAAGGGTATGTCCACCCACGTCTAATAAGCTATCACTATGAAAAATATGTTCAGCCGTTGCAACTGTAAATCTGAGCCGACTGCGGCGACAGGGTTCACACCCCAAAAAAATTGACTTGGAGTTCGTGAGCGAAGTGATCGGGCGACGCTTGTTAAAATATAAATTAAAGTTGATCGATTATTATGTTAGTTAATGAAACTACTTATAGTACAAAGAAAACTGGCTAAATGGGTAATAGGGCCAATATATATATATATATATATATATATATATATATATATATATATATATATATATATATTATATATATATATATATATATATATATATATATATATTTCACTTTTTTGTAAGTACACAAACTATTGTAACGCATTAACGCATGCAATAGGATATGGCCGTCCGCAACAACATCTAAATACACATAAACATAAACGTACACATTTAGATAACACACGCGAAAAAAAAATTTAAACGTTAATAAGTTAAAGAACAAAAGTTCACGTAATGGAACAACAATTCGCATTAATGACTAATGGTTGAACATACATATGGGGAAAACACAATTCAGCCAGGTAAAAGTGGTAAAAACCCGCAATTGTGTAAAAGTAATTCATTTATTACGTTCATTACGTTTATTTATTTTTAACACTTATTTATACCTCTGTACGCTTTATCTTTCATGCGCTTCGAAAAGAGTTTATTTTGTTTTGTATTTTTTCTTTTCTTCGCTGTATATATATGTGTATATATGTATATATAATTTTTATTTATTTATTTTTTTTATTTTTAATTTTTTTTTATTTTTGTTTTGTCTTTTATGTGTGTTGTTACAATTTTTACCTTTGTATCGTTTTAAGTTATATGTGTATATGGGTATGCATGTACGTATATATTTGTATGTATATTTATGTATATATATATGTAATTTTTTTTTTTTTATTTGTTTGCGGGTTTTATAAATTTTCCCCCGCTTATCATACTTACGTTTAAACTATAGTGTTGTTATTTTAATTTTAATACTGCGGTCTAAGGCTCATGCCGGAACTCTACTATGTAAATATTTGTGTGTACACGTTGTAATTTGATAAAATACATTTTTCTTTTCTTTTCTTTTCTTTTATTCGTACGTTTCTTTTTCTCCTATTTTAATGGAAATCCCTATAATTCTTACCAGTCTATTTATTTATCGAATAAAGCCGCCATCCTTTCCTTCCACGTGTCGATATATTTTTTAATCATCCGTCTGTCTGTCTGTCTAACCGTCTGCTGTAAGTCGTCTATTATTGCCTTTTTGTTTTTTGATCTTTTAAAATTTCTATTAGTTAAAATTCTCATCTCAGCTATTACGTACGTATATTTTGCACCCAATTTTGACATTATCTGTACAACCGTCGATATACAGATTTAAGATGGTGGAAATTTTGTCGCAGCTTTAAATACAGATCGGTTTAACCGTTGAACTTGGCACTTCTCTTTGTTCGTATCGTATTAATCGCGTTTCGTTTGTTTGGTTTTTGCGAAACTAAACATATCACATGAATTCGCATAAACAAGAATCTAACCACGAGGTAAGTGCTTAAAACGGTATATATATATATATATATATATATATATATATATATATATATACCATTATCATCAAGTAATTGTAAATTGAAATAAACGCTATTATAAAGATTTAATTCTACCACGTTTATATCTAAAGTAACGTTCACCGCTAGACTTAGCGTAATGTGGCGCCTCTTATAACATTTTCCGACTCGTTTTACACGTATCGTAAAATTTTTTTAGAATTCAAATACGAAACACGCAATTCCGAATGCGTATAGGAAAGTTTTGCGCATACGTAGGACGATTTGATAGAACTTTGCAACGGTGATTTTGAATTTGGCTGGTAATTTTTTAAGCGTTTCTGTTAATTTTTGAAGTGAAACTTGTAATTAACGCGTTGTAGGTGACAAGGTTAACCCGTAAAACGAGCGAGTCGTATTATTATACGGCTATCCAATATTTCGTTTAAATCCTCGCCGCACACAGGTTGTGTATACGACGTAGATTTCAGAACGAATGAGTCATCGCTAGATAAAGTTAAGCATGACAGTACGTTACTTTTCCATGTGAAATTTTTACGAAATCTCGACTTTATTAAATAAGTGTGCCTTTTCATCGTGCGTAATAATGTATCGAATTAACTTTCTCATCTTACACTCCTTCACATTCTTCGACATTTTCCAAAAATGGAGATTCACTCTTAGTCGCCGTCCTATCCCTTGCCGCTCCGCGCATCATCTATCCAATTATAGTAATACGATAATACCCTCCTCTCCATCTAGTTATTTTCGTTTTTCTTTTACTAGTAACGATTTATCCTTACATATAGATTTAGATTATTTTAAAACCTCCAAATCTTCTGTTCCTCCTTCTTAACGCCTTTTTCACTTCTCATATCAATAATCACTTCTCTGAATTCACACCTATCTACACACAGACGGCTCTAATATTCCCTCCCACCAAATTGTTAAAAAGTTGTCTTTGTCGAAAATGTCTTCTGTCTTTACTGCAGAGGCTATAGCTACTCTTCATTCTCTTCGTTTCATCCTTTCTAGTCAATTATCTAAGAAAATTGTAATCTTTTCAGATTATAGAAGCTGTCTCTCTGCGCTAAAATTGTCACACTACAACCCCCATTCCTCACTGATAATATTGAAAATTCCCAATCATGTCGCCCTTCTGCAGGATGTTGGTGTCTCTCATTTGTAATTCCCGGCGCCGCCACTCTAGAATTAGCGGAAATCTTCTCGCTGACTACTATGCCCACTTTCCTTCCCTTCTTGGACTGTTCATTGTTTACTCACCGCACACTGATCTTCTCTCCATTGTTAAAACTGCCCACAAGGAATACTGGAAGTCTGGAGTAGCCCTTATAATGTCACACGTTATAAGTTGCTTCAGACTGCTCTGCCATACTTACCCTGGTTCTACAAATTACAGATGCCAGTGTCAACCTAATTCGTCCATTCATAATCGCCATATGCAGATTACGGTTCGGAAAAAATCGTCTCTCTTCTTCATTATTTCAAATGAAACTTACTAGCTCGCCCTACTGCTCTCATCCTGGAGATGCCATTGCCGACGCTAATCCCCACTATATTTCTTCGCGTAGTAACACAACATACAACCAAATCGTGTCCTTATCTATTCCACTCCCTATATAAATATGTCTTTCTTACTCGCTACTCGTAATGTGCACGTTTAGGTTTGTTTATACGATTTCATCCGTGACTGTAACTTAGCGATATATAACCGCTTTATATTTATTTAATCTCTTATATTACAATTTTAACGGGTAAACATTTAAAAAGTAAAAAAAAAATCATCTTCTCTGATATTGCGTCTTATATTGTCTTTAAGTTTTCGCTTCTTCCCCCTGTGCAGGCACACAGTCTTAGGTCCCCCTAAACCAGATACTTTTATACGTTAAACTGCGGGGACTATCTACGATTTGTAAATATCGTAATGGAATAAGAAGAAGGCGACCGGAAACTTTGGAGCCATCTGAACGGAACGTGATTAGGCCATTTGTCAAGTACAACGGAGTTGGAATGAGAAGTAAGCGAAGGTTAGACGTATCAATTGTGACGTTCGAAAAATTGATACGAGTTCGTAAGATGAAATGAAGGACGGGTTGAAGTAAGATATGTTTATATTTTCGAAGCTGCCAGAAGACGTCGGTGATTTATACGAGAAATGTCGAAACGCCATTTTAAAAACATATTTCCGTCGATATTAACCCCGGAATTTTTAAACACGTTTATTCGATTCGCGTTATTTGCGGTCCTATTAATATAAAGTGAACTAATTCATCGTGGGCACGTTATTTATTGATGCGCATGTATATACATATTATTCATAATTGATTCGACGCAATAACACGATGAACTTCGACGACAATAACATTATCGGTAGGATATCGAGTAAGAGAAAATATCGAGATAAAAATAACCCGTGTAATAGTGCGGAATTGATTAAGAACTAAATGGTACGACGCGGTTAATTGGCGTATTTGAAAGCGACACGGACTGGATTTGAACTTATAACCTCAGACGCCAAATATTATGAGGGCACTTATCAATTTATCTAACTGATAATCTATTCAATTATCTATCTCTATATCCGTCTGTCTTTATTTCTGTCTTTCTCTTTCCCTGCACACACACACATGCATATATATATATATATATATATATATTATTATTTTCAAGTAGATGTAATATTAAATGAAGCACTCCGTATCAGGAACGCAGACACCACTTATGTGGCTTTCAGTTTTAGCTAATATAGCTCCAGCTGCAATTAGACGAGAGACGGCGTTATTCAGAGATAGAAATAAATTTCAGATGTACCAATATCTGAAGAGATAAGGTCCACACCAGTATCTAGAATCAAATACAGAAAATCATCTACGGATGAATTATTAGCAGAAGATATGAAAGATTTTAATAAATGGAAAATAACATGCGAAAAGAATTTAGAACGTACGACAAATTTCAATTTAGTTGTCGACCAGAGGAATAAAGTTCAAGGAATGGATTTATCTAGGAAACTGACGGAAGACACTCGATAGAATTAGGATCGGACAGGCTAGATGCGCGGATATCTAATGCAGAAGTGAGGTATAACGACAACTGCTGCGTGCCAGTGCGGTAAAACAAACAATGCAGCATATATTGGAAGACTGTAGTGAATTTGCGTATTCACAATCTTATAATGACGGAGCCCATAGACTGGCTAATAAATTTAAAATTAGATCTATGTTGGGAATTTCGTGTAATTATATATAACCGATGATTATACGATAAGAAGAAGTGTAAAAGTGTGTTCGTAATCAATTGCTGATTAATTTTCTTTTTTTGTAAATTTTAAAATAACCATCTGCTTTTCTTGTTTGACCCTATAACCTCGATGAAAATATTAATATTATCTCGTATAAGAGCTGTAAGCGCACTTAACTGGAAACGGAACTGGCACATAGGACGCTAAAATGTGAGTGTAGTACAGGTTGTCCTTATATTATAAAATGTATCGTAAAAGGCTTTAATCTAAAGTAGCGGGTGCAGTGTAGTGCACCTTTTTAAATGAAACAAATTGTAAAACATTAATTTGAATAATAAAGTATTTTAATAATAATAATAATAATAATAATAATAAAGTTATTATTAGATACTATTAGGAACATACCAGTTTTTCTAGTTTTTGTTGTTTATACATTTTGCATTATGTGAAACGAATTAAACAAGAAATATTTCGATTATAAATAGTCATCGGTTTTATCCCATAGCAGACTTGTGATTATATATTTTATATATATATATATATATATATATATATATATATATATATATATATATATATATATATACGTATGTTAACATGTTACGATATTTTAGTGAATCTATCTAATAATACACTAGCGTTGTATCCTGTCTAACAAGTTAAAATAGATTAATTTGAAAATTATACGGAAAAAAATTAAAAAGTTTTTTTTTTTATTTTATTTCTATTAAAGCTACTTTTAGTTATTGACCTATTTTTTGTATATATACATATACAAATATACATATATATATATATATATATACATATGTATATATATATATATATATAGTCGAAGCCGCTTATAAGAGACACATTAGGCGGAAATCATTTGTCTCTTATAACCGGCTGTCTCTTATAAGCGAATCTTTTAAAATCTCTTATTGAAGTGAGCGGGTGCTTAAAATATATAATTCAAAAAATAATTAACATACTGATAATCTTATTAACGCGTAATAATCATTTACACGGAAATTAAAAGAAAATTACATTATCCATAAGTAAAGTAAAAAAATAAAATGGCGAAAAGAAAATTTTCCTCGTGGGAAAACCGCGCACTGCACGATACAGCACTGCAGTAATTCTCACGGAACTAACCTGAAATCGTGTAACGTGGTATGGAAGAGAAACGATGAAAGAAGAAAGCTGTACAGCGTCAATGAGAGAATATTCACGTTCTAAACAAAAATCGATTAAAAAAAATCGAAAAAAAAAAATACAATTCGTTTTCTCGTTTTTCATAAAAGTGTGGAATATTAAATTAAACGTTGCTAAATCAGCGCATGTGGACTTTATTAACAAGCGCATTACATATGTTAATAGTAACGTTATACCCGGTATGCAGAGATATAACTAAAATGCCTAGGTGTGACATTAGACGCTAAACTTCGTGGGCAAGTTCGCGTAGAAAAAAGAAGAGACCGGAATTGGAAATAAGATATAATAAAAAACTATACTGGATTTTTAGTAGATATTATTATCAATTTAAAATAAGATATTAATATACAAACAAATTTTGAAATCCGTCTGAATCTACGGTATATACAGTTACGGGGTATAAAGCGATAGAAATATTATACAGCGTTTCTAAAATAAAGCATTAAGAAACACCGCGAACGCATCGTATTACGTTAAAAATATACACATCTATAAATATCTACGGATCGAACATAATCGATGTAGTAATTAAAAATTTTGCAAAATGTCGCGAAATAATACTTAAACCCCCTTAAATACTGAATCGCGTCAGCTTCTAAATACGACGAATTTGGAAAGCAGGAGAGAACTAGATTAATTTAGACATATCGTTTTAACAGGTATATAATTTATTACTTTTACTTAATATGTCAAAAAACCAAAATTCCATTAGGTAAAAATTTTGGTATTAGTATTATTTATTATTATTCGTTAAAGTTAACTCGTCTAATTAGTCTGTCCAGACTAGATTACAAGAAAAAATAATTATATATATATATATATATATATATATCGTCTACTACGTTTTTATGATTTTCTCCTATTTTCCTTGAGACCTCACCTCGTTGGTTATGTGTAATCTTTTTATGATATTTTCGGCAGACTCTTCGATAATAGCGTCTCAAAAGCGAATAACTACTTTTTTTTGTTAGCCCACATTTCGTAGGCATATTTCAATTCAGAGACCACATGTTTGCATCTGGTCATTCTTTTTCGTCGGTTCGTCTTTATCTTCTGATTTTCAAGCACTTTACTCGGTTTATTTTTGCCACATATCAATTTTCGTCTTTATTTCGTTGTAATGTTGGCCATCGTTGTTTATAATCGTCCGCACTAAAATAATGAGTGACCCAGAGAAGACGGATGATTTTTTGTTTTTCGAATAGCGCAGTTTTGGTAATACTGGTACAACGTAAATCGCGTGCTCCAAATTTAGTGCACGTACGAAAGATGTGTTTTTATTCAGTTCCCGTTATCGTAGCGTCTTTGCGTGGAACGTTATTTTCGCCTCGAATCGATTACGATAGTGCGAAGAAAGTATCGAAAAGAGTTCGAAGTTACGCAATTTTTTTGGTTTGTGCGCGCCGCGGGAATACCATAAAAGCCGCGTTTACGAAACACGTCTACGAGATCTGGAAGAGATCTGAAAACGCGGATTTTTGAAGAAATTTAACAAATTCAGCGATTTACCATCGAGAAAGTCTTCGAAAAATTTGTAAGAAGACTGAATGAATGTATCGTTGCAAATGACGATCATCTGAACGAAATCGCGTTCGACAAATGAGATTGTAAGCTAATCTCTCGTTTTCCTATTTTCAAATAAAATTTCATCGAAAACTTCCGTTCGAGTTGTTTTTGAGTTAGTCAAGAAACAACAAAATTGTCTCACTTCTCTAATATACCTGAATTCATTTACGTTTTCAATTTTCCCATCTTGATTGCCGGCATTCCTTGTAAATTTTGATCACTTTTGCTTTACCTACATCGTTTTTCACTTCATATTTTAACCCGATCTTGTTTATTCGGTGGATCATCATCCGCAAATCATCGCCGCGAGGTCCGCGTTTATTCGTTTATTTATTTATTTATTCTTTTTTCAATAAAAATTTTCAGCTCGTTTTATAATAATCCGAGATTGTAAGGATGGTCTATAATTTAATTTTTTCGCGATACGAGTGATTCAACTTCTCGGATATTTATTCAGAAACATATTCGCAGTTTATTAAAGGAGAGCGGTTTTATTTAATATAGGGAAATATTTCTTGAAATAAGCAAATTTAAATTTTAAACCGTCTAAGCCTTAGCTGAACGAAGAAAAATTTATTGATATTACCATGCACACACGTCTGTATATGTATATATGCAATAAACATAAATGTAATATACTATTTGTATATTGTTATGATAAAGAGTATACTAAATTTATTATCTTATATATATATATATATATATATATATATATATATATATATATATATATATATATATATATATATATATATATATATATACAGTGGCGTAGTCAGACTTGGTTGAAGAGGGGGTTCAAACAAAACTAAATTATAATAGTAGACCCGAGTTAAATTGAACTTTAAGTAAATAACCAAAACTCAAGTAGGTTAAACCCCGAGCCCTACGCAATCCAACTCACCACCAGAGTTATTTTTATACTACATTGAATATGTAATTCTATTAGAAGCAATAGACGACAGAAATGTGTTTAACGTCACTGGAACACACTAATAGTATGTTATTGAGGACAGAGGGAGATGGTTACAAAGTAGAATAAATTCCGCGAAAAAATAAATAATGATTTTATATTTTTTGAAGGAATAATACATAGTAACAATTTAAATTTAAAAATTTAAAATATATATTCTTCTAGTACCTCCAACGAGTATATATTTTCTCATTATCAGATTGATTTCAGTGGGGGGTTCAGACCCGTAAAACCAGCCCCTGGCTACGACACTATATATATATATATATATATATATATATATATATATATATATATATATATATATATATATATAATATTATATTAATGAGGTATAATTTAGGTTATTTGTATTTTAGGTTGTTTGAAATGATTGTTTTGTATTCTTATCAACATATTTTTTTCCGGTTAATTTTCATTATTTAATATAAAATAACGAGATTGCATATTATTATAGCAGTTCGCTTAAGGTATTTTTTCTTTCTACCGGTTAAGCATTATCTGTATTATTTTGTAAATTTTTACTATGAAAATATACCCCCGTTGTTTTGTCCCCGTTGTTTTGTATTGTTTGTTGTTTTACTATTGTTTATCGATTGTAAACATCGATATCCGAGCGTGACCTTTATCGGACACTATATAAGCGATAACAAATACGTTTTGATTATACGCTAAACAATATTTCAACTACGTCACTTAGTTTAATTTTTTGTTTTTGTTTTTACAAACAAAATTTATTAAATTAATTTAATTAATTTAATTAATTTAATTTTTCATTAGGGACGTTTTTCTTATTAGGCAATTTAACATCGTTAATTGTCTTTAATTTATAATTCGCATATTACCGCGTAGTTTTTATATGATGGTCTTTTGTTCTGTTTGACACAATTGAACTATTTAACAACAGCGTTTTTTAACGCGAATTTGTGATTCTTTTTAAGATATTTTCAACGCTTTCATCATTTACTATTGTCGATCGGATAAATATATTTAATATAATTTCTATTTCTTCATAGTTATGCTTTTCCTTTCCGCCTACCTGTCGTCGACTGGGTTCTATTACCCTTGGTTACTTTGAATTCGTCGAATTATGTTACGATTTTTTTTTATTTTTTTTTTGGCACTGCTGAGAGGAGCAATCACAACCCACTAACGTGTTGATAAATAGTTATTATATTTTGATGTTACAATTGGTTAGGAATTTGTAAAGAAGGAGGAAAACACGGGAGTCATTAGAAAAAATTAAGAAAGTGATAGAGAAAGGAGGACGATAACCGATGGATATTAAGGAATTCAGGAGTGCCAGTTGGTCAGGTGTGTGAAAATTGCAATTGAAAAGGATGTGGTTTTCATCGGCGATAATTTGTGAATCGGCTGGATGGGAACAATATGGGGAACTTTTGAAGTGTTACTGCGACTAATCGAACACCAAATTGAAGCGATGTATAATAATTTAGGCAGTGTTACATTTTTATGTATCACGAATTTATTGTAAAGAGTTAGTGGAAATTTGTAATTAAAAATGCGAAACACGTTACACGTTTTACGTTGAGTCATATATATATATATATATATATAGATTAACATGTTTGGTAAATGTTAATTTTTTTTATCTAACCAGCGACCTGAGTGACCTCTCTTTCCGTTCGATGAAATTATTTTCGATTGTAACTTGTTTAATTACCTCCAATTTATTTTCGTTAATGTTAATTTCCCATTTATTAAAACGTTTCAACTAGTTTCTTTACTGCGATAAGTCGACAAATGGTGTCAATCCGATATGATGTTTTGATAAGCGCGGAACATTGTCGACGTGTAACATATATAACCGACAGCGTGCCGAGTAAACGGAATATGGTTTACGTATACTATAAAGAGGAAGTAAAGCCAAAATGCTCCACCCCGTTAAACTTCTGTCTTGTTTTATTTTTTAATTCGATTTCAAATTATTTTAATTGTACATAAAACTGTAATAATAATAAAAATAATTTTTATTTATATTTTTCCACCACCCGGAAATCGATACGTTTATTCAGGTAAAAATTATTTAGCCTGACTTTATCGAAGGATGTTTAAGCTTTCGAATACAAAGATTTTGCAACGATTAAATAAAAAAAAAAAAAAAAAAAAAAAAAAATTGAACCGGTGACTATTATAAACAGACGGAAAGTAGCCTATCTAGGTAATGTTCTGAGAAATTAAACATAGTGATCATTGAAAGAAAACGTCGCAGGTAAACGGCGAATAGGTAGACGAAAGAAAACCCGATCGGAAAACATGAAGAAATGGACAAGTCTCTACACAGAAGCCTTACGGCGAACACTATCTGATAGAATAGAAGCCGAACGTTGATAATCACCAACATATCTATGTCTCTCCTCGAGAGCACATAAAACTACCGAACAATAGAAAATCGCCAGGCCTTGACCTGATGACACCAAGATGTTATTTTCAAGTCAAATATAATGATGATTACTCGGAAATCAGCCCTATAGTATAATACGATGGTGTATTGGGGCCCCTTTTATACTCTATACCGGTGAAATTGATGCATATGTACAAGTAACAACATTTGCAGATAACGCAATGTTAATTGCAACTGACAAATAAGGCCCGTCTAATAGAAAAACCTAAACACCGATAGAAAAATCTCTAAATAAATCCTGAAAAAGGTACACGCGTCTCATTCTCTAATAGAAAAATTCATAATAAACAGTCGACTTTAAACAATATATGGGGGTACCAAAGGGCCGAAATAACTCGGAGTAGATTTCTTCGAGAGATAAGATTTTATTCATAAATAATAAGAAACCGGGTAATTTGCATTTTATTTCATAAAAAGTAGGCCTTCGTGTCACACTATATCGAACGTTTTTTTTCAATGGTATTGCAGAATATCATTAAATGCTCCTCGACGGACTAAAATACACATTCCACGCTAAATATTCCTCATATTTAACACGATCGTATTTATAAATTATCGAAGAAATTTTACGATAATATCATGACGATAACTTTTAATTCGGATAATACCAGATATAAGCATCGTCGTCACCGATTTCTAATGTATATACCATCGGATATTTTATTTTTATTTTTATTTATCTATATATACAAGTTAAATTTTACAATCTAATATGTTTTTTTTTAAATTTTTCCTATTGTTCCTATTGTTATTTTATTTTTTTTTTTATTATTTCTTTTTAGCTTTGTAAAGGCATTTGGTTTTGTAACTGCTAAGGTAAAACTTTAAGAATACATATGTGCATATAAATTCTTCGTGATTTATAAAATTTTCTATCGAAATATACTATACTACTACTTCCGCGCCGAACAAAACTTCTTTTCTTCAAAACGTTTGTGGACAACGTCAACAACCCTGCGAATTTGTTCTATTGTACTATGCGCTGATTTCGAAATCTCAAATTGATACTGCGATATTATATTGTTCGACCGGAACAGGTTTCAACCTTCTTAACGGTAATTTTTTTAATTTTTTCGAAAAAATCTAAAGCAGACTTATAGGTAATATACGAAGCCCTCTGTCGGTGTGGCTTGCCCGGCTCTTAGGTATAACAATTATATTCGCAAATTTCTACCGTGCAGAATAGAAGAGCGAAATGAATTCGAATGATTTTATTTTTAATTGGTATAAACCCGCTCTTACGACTTAAACAACGAATCATCCTGAATCAAATCGTTAAATTTAAAATAATTGCGGCAAAATTACGTATATAACTAACTTTATGATCTAAATCTAAATAAAAAAAAGTGTCAATAACAACATAACATACAGTAACCTGAACACTAAAAAAAAAAAAACAGTATTGCGCACGCGCGTTCCAGATAATTACATTCGATATTCGGTTATTCATTATTTGTTTAGATTACAGATAGTTTTTTCAAAAACCGAATAATCGGTTCTGTTTCATTCGGATAGTTCGCGCACTATCCTAGATAAAAAATCCGATCGACGATGAAGAGACTTGTTCGATTATTGTACGAACAAAAGTGAAAGTGTATACACACACGCGCAAATTAAAACTTTAGGTGAATGTTGTTTAACCGGTTTCTTTTTAGTCTGTTCGTTATTCGTTCCATAATGATTACCCGTCATTCAGAACGAATATTTAATAAATGTACATAAGACGGAATTTTCGTAACATACTAGTCACATATACGCGAGAGCCCGCGTGCATATAAACCCGTTATAAAATATGCGCGTAAATATACACGCTCGCATCTGTGTGTATGTGTACGCATTTATTACTAAGTATAATTTCTATTAGGTTAAAGTTAACAAACCAGTCTGATACTGTCCCTTTTTTAAAAATGCTCCTTTTCAATTCGTGAACGATATTATACAGGTCGATTACGTAAGTGTTTTCTCTGTTCAGTACTGATGACGATCATCTTCCGTGCGTTTTTTAGGAAAGTACGCTAGATTATAAAGAATTCGTTTCTATATGCGGTGTCACAAGTTTAATTTTTGGGAATTATTTGTACTCGAACCCCGTAAATCGTGTTTCTTTTTTCCTGTTCGACAGTTATCGATTTCATCAATAAATCATTTTACAAAAAAAGCCTCCTCGCTTCTTAAATATTCACAATGCGAACTGGTGCGGTAGAATGTATCGATTTTTTAAATACAAATTTAGTTAAAGTCGCTATAAAAATTTATCTACCAAACGATCGCAAAAATCGTGCACGCATTCACCGAAGCTCTTCTCCACAAATTTCGTTAATCCATCCGACCATCTTAGAGTCACACGGCCACGACATCTTGTTCCATCCAATTTCCCTTCGATGACCACGTTTTCCAATCCGTTTGCTCGAACTACATGGCCGAAAAACCGTCCCATTCTGATTTCCGTAATCGTCTAGCTTCTCCGACCTCCTTTGGTACACATTCGTCGGTTCTCTTGATCGTCCACGGAATGCGTAACATTCGTCTTCAACATCACAGTTCGAAAGATTCGATGCGTCTGTGTTTAGTTCGGTGTAATGTCCAACTCTCCGCATCGTGTAAAAAATATTGGACCAAACTAATTTTTTAACTTTACTATCTTGATCACGCCAGATTGCTGTTGGCTATTTATACGCGGTGCCGAAATTTGCATCCGTCGGTATTCTCGATAATTGAACGTATGTGAACTTATCGACCACTGATATTCCATCTATGTGCATTTTATCGGGCCAGTTATTTTTTGGCCGTTTGATTATCATGCGTTTGGTCTTCTTTCGATTAATTTATAAATCTTTGATAGTTTGCTCTAATTTTCGTAATTAGCGTATCATATTTTCGATCCTTGTAGCTATCAAGATGGTATCATCGGCGTATAAGATATTCGATTATATCCTCCAATTGAGAATCCGTCCTTCCGTTCAATTTTATCTTTTCCATCATTAGAAACTAATATTTGTCTCATAATATATTCCGTATATATATTGAAAAGTAATATATATATATATATATATAATATACACCGGCTGGAACTACTAAAAAATATTGGAAAAGTATTGGAAAAATTATGAAAGATCGATTATTTGAATTGGCTTCCAAAATGTACGAGACATGCAAATGGCCATAGGAACATAGAATGTCTATAATAGTTCCATACCGAAAAAATCGGGAGCAAACACGTGCGAGAATTTTAGACCAATAAGCCTCATACCACACGCTTCAAAAATACTACTCCAGATTATGAAGAAATGATTAGAGGTGCACGTAGAGCAATATCTATGTGAAACTCGATTTGAGTTAAACAATCATAAATCTACAAGAGATCCGATAGCGGTACTGCGCAACGCGGGTGAAAAAAAGTTGGATTCCGATCACAGTATATATATATATATATATATATATATATATATATATATATATATATATATATATATATATATATATATTTGCTTTGTCGACTACCACGAATCGTTTAAAAGAGTGCGATGGGGAAAATTATTTCCATTACTGGAGCAAATTGAAGTTAATTTATAATCTTAACCAGAAACAGACGGATAGGGTTAATGTTAAGAAGTACCTCTCGGAACCGGCAACTATTAGTAAAGGAGTAATGCAAGAGTGCTTATTATCGCCGTATTTGTTTAAGATATATCTGGAAATGATAGTAAATAAAGCGCTGAACAATGAAAAATTCGAAATATGCAGCCGTTTAATAGAACGGGAAAATAATTCGGAATGGAAATAGATGAAAACAATGATGATCAGTAAGAAACTGGGTCGCTTATTATGTAGAGATCGATAAAAAAGAAATTGAAATAAATAATTCAAATATTTAGGACAAATAGCGTCGCGGGACTTATGTTGTAACCGGGAAATCAGTTCACGTATTGGATTTGCGAAGCTGGCGTTTAGGGAGGAACAAGATATATTCAAGAAAAAATCGATGTCGATGGACTTGAGAAAACGTTTAATGCAAGCTTGTGTATGGTCTATAGCACTATATAATGTCGAAAAGCTTGTAAATAAACGAAATGCGGACGAGTTGAAAACTTTCGAAATGCGGTGCTGAAGAGAAATGGAGAAGATAAGATGGACGGACAAGATAAAAAAAATCGAAAAATTATGTAGGGGATTAATAGATCCGATATGGAGAACGCGGTTAAGCTGGATTGGTCGTGTTAACATGGAAGTACTACTTTGAGATGTTTTCGAGGGTAAAATCCAATGGAAACGAGAACGTGAAAACTCGGAAATTCATTCATAGTATACTACGAGACACAGGTCTCGGCAGTTATAAGGAGTTAAAAAGAGCTGCGGAAAATCGGCAGCGTTGGACAAATATCATCATGGAAAAAGACCCGTCTTAGGACTGCACTGTAAGAATAGAGTAAGAGAACGATCGCGATATAGTGCATCGAGTACAGATTTATAAGAATGTTGGAGTTTAAATTAGTATATATTGAAAGAACCAGAATTTTATAAAGAAGTAGGAGTGATTTTCTGTCTGCACCCCAATTTGTACGCGCCACCAAGTCGTCACATTTATTTCACAAATGTAACAGACACATTCAATGTTTTCCTCATACGCAATGCCGTAATTTACTAATTATAAATCACTAATTCATTTCATTATAATAACATTTTTAGTCTAAATAGATGTTTATACTTTAAATATCATTTCTTTCAAACTTAATTATCCTAAAGCGCAACCAGGTTTTTTAGAAGCGTAAAAATATATCAAATAATATACGACGCGTGATCTTTCAAATGTAGTAAGAAATGTAAAACATTTGAAAAGTAATAATAATTAATGTAAATTAGAATTAATAGGATAGCATACAAGAACAATTTAATCGGAAAAAGTTGGATATGGATTAAATAATGTATAATTATTTACTTAATAAAGTAAAATACTAATTATAAACTTATTTCAAATTATTTAAAAAGTAATATTTTATCCACGTTTTTCAGATGTAACGCACTGCGTATTTCTTTTCAAGTGTTCTTTTAAATTAGCATATTGTTTATTGGCTTATTATTCGTTTTAGTCTTTAGAACAGTCAGAACTTAAATAATCGATTTATTCGTATTTCTCACGTTAGCCGATCTATGTGGCTTATATTGTTGTTCCGGTAAAAAGTCAATAAAGAAAAATGAAACCGAATAATTCGTTGGATTTAGACTTTAAAAAATCGAATTAGTAATTTTTTCTGAAAAATCGAATTAGTCATTTGTTATTATACCCATATCTCTATAATAGGTATAAATGAGTCTAGAAACAATCTATATAACTGTCATATAGTTTCCGAGAAAAATCCGTTTGAGAACATTCGAACATGTGATTTTTTGTTATTATTTTCAGCTCAATACGATAATGATTAACGCGCAAAGTTTTCAAAACAAAAATTAAAGAACACTTTACAATTATCCCGCGTGGTTTTACTTAATTTCCAAGAAGAAGTGTATTACAACATATCCGCAGGAAGTGACGTAATAGATTACGCCAAATTTAAAATATCCTCGAGGTATTCCACTTTCTTTTATCACTACGTCAATAAGTGTTGTTCGTGGTCTTTCACATTTTTACCATTATTTTGCCTTAAAGGCAAATAAAGGCAAAATAATGGTAAAAATGTGAAAGACCACGAACAACACTTATTGACGTAGTGATAAAAGAAAGTGGAATATTTGTCCAGATTTAAAGAAGAAAACTTGCAAAACGCTTGCGATTAGTACATGGTGCGAACCAGACTGATGATGATTATATATATAATACATACATATATATAATACATATATATATATAATACATATATATATATATATAATACATATATATATAATACATATATATATATAATACATATATATATATATAATACATATATATATATATATATAATACATATATATATTGAAACAGTGGCCAGTTGATTAGTAGATTGTAAAGCCTTTAGTCACGATGAATAATAAAAAAATAACAGAAAAGAATTAGGGACGGGTGGGGTAAGATCGGAACAACTTAAAGTAATTGAGGAAAACTTTATGTCCAGTAGTGATAGGTCAATACGCTATTGGACGTATTTTCTAATACACAAAACCAATTTTCTGTGGACGTCGCCTGCAACACGTTTCAAAGTTTCTAATTTGTCTCGATCTATTTGCTTCATAGTCCATGTTTCTGAAACTGCTCGTATCAAATGCACTACTGGACGTACAGCTTCCCCAATTACTTTCAGTTGTCCCGATCTTATGCTAACCGTATCTGATTCTTTTGTAGTATTTTTTTTATTATCCATTATAATTAAAGTGTCAACAGTCTACTAATAATCATTATTTATCAACAGGTCACGGTTTTAATAAGTATATATATGTATGTATGTACGTGCATATATATATATATATATATATATATATATATATAATCATAATCATCACTGTATTAGCTCGTAGGCTGGTTCGCACCATGTACCACGCTTCCATCACAGCGTATCGCATGTTTTCTTCTTTAATTCCGGATAAATCGGTATTCCACTTGCTTTTAACACTATATCAATGAGTGTTTTTCGTGGTCTTCAACGTGCCTTATTTTCTCTATCTTTAGAAGCCGCCTATACCACGCTTCGATGATTTCTCGTAGTGCCTACAGTTACGTTGTAGTATATAATAAAAGTATAAATAATATTTATAAGGAAAATTTTACTTGTAAAACCACTAAATATAAATCATAATATACATAACTTAATTTTAGACTTATATGTACGTATGTATTTTTATACATAGTATGTAATCATATAATTATGCATGTAGAAAAAAAAGCGGTAATTTTTGTTTGTTTTTTCAATTCGGATTTCACCATTTCCAATTCACTCACGAAATCGTGTAAGTTCTTGCAACTCTTCTCAGTAAGTTTCCAACTTGATGAAAGACTGTTCTTCTTCAGCGTCACTTTGATGTGGTTTATCGTCGTCTATGCAAGTTGTAATTTTTTTTTCTGCTTAAATTATGCTTAAAATGTCAGCTATGTATTCTGATGCATACTCAGTTTTGTAAGTTCACATCGATTTAACTGAAGTCGTCGGTTAAAGCCGACCCCGATGGAACGAGTCTCACAAGTTCACTAAAATCATTTGAAACAGTCAATTTATTGTCTTTTCTCTATGGTGTACTTGCTGGAAAATCTGCCTTCACAAAGCAGTTTATAATTGTCGTAGGGAAGATTTGTTCCCATGACGTCTTCTAAATTTGCAATAACACGTTGCAATGCAAAGTTATAGTGGATTACTTTGAACGTTTCAATCGCACCTTTATGATTCGTCGATTTGGATGTAGAAATAATATTGAAAGGAAAGAAAGAAAGCTAAACATTATCAAAATCGATGCGTGGATGGATGTAGCGTTGTGTAGAGATAAGAATAATTTGATTGTCCAGTTGACGTAACAACACCGTCCGTGATGGACGTCGTCATTAATGCCTTTTTATTAATCGACTCCCAATAAATCGATCTCGATTCCTTTGAAACATCTCAGTTTCAAGGTTTTTCCTATCATCAATGGTTTCATCTTTTCATCCGACATATTGATCATATACAATTAATTTTGCTGAGCTTTGACAAATATGTTTTAGTCACGAAAAAGTTGCATGTTTGTCCGTTAAACAACTGTGGGAATCGAAGTTATTGTCCGCGTCCGTTATAGAGGGGTTAGAATGCATTGTATTCATACTTTCTACAACAGGACTTGAAAAATGTGTCCGTTATAGAGGATATCCCTTAAGAGGGGTTTCAATATATATATATATATATATATATATATATATATATATATATATATATATATATATATTCAAATGCTGGATAGTATAAGCAAAGAAGCATGATTATTAATGAATAAAAATAAAACTAAAGTAATGATCGTCGATGCTAAAAACAAAACAGTTAATCCACAAAGCTTAGGCGGCCTCCAAGTAGTTGATAAATTTGTTTACTTAGGGTCACTTATCAAAAATAATGGTGGTTCAACAGATGAAATTAAAAGGCGAATAACTCAATTAAGAAGGATTTGGAAAATCCACGACATAACGACGACCACCAAAATGCGCCTAATGAAAACGTTAGTGTTCTCTGTATTCTTATATGCATCTGAATGCTGAACGTTGAAAGAGACAGACGTTCGAAGAGTCGATGCTTTCGGAATGTATTGCTGGCGGTGAATGCTGAAAGTACCGTGAACAGCGAGTAGGACAAACGTGTCAATATTGAAAGAAGTTTAACCCGGATGCTCAATTAAAACGCATATCCACTTTCTTTGGCCATATCATGCCACGGAGCAATCTAGAAAAACTTATAATATTAGGTATGGTTGAAGGTCGCAGGCGAAGAGGAAGGCCACCAACGCGATATGTGGACAATGTCAAAATGTTAACTGGCGCCAGTTCACTACAGCAAATGGTCAGATGTGCACAGGACAGGGATAGATGTCGATCAATTACACGGAACAATTAAAGTGAATCATAATATCACGATGCTCGAACCGAGCCTATCGACTATGATGATGATATATATATATGTGTGTGTATATAACACGATTGGATCGACTATAGTATATAATTTGAAAACCTAGTTATAAAATTTCGACCTTCCAGCGTGAACTGAATTTATTGAAAAGGCCGTTTGCGACCATTTCGATTAATCGATTTTATATTCGATGAACGGAAGGACCTGTCACCGTTATACTATAAATTTCAAGAATGCGCGTTTAATACAGATTACTTTAATTTGTAGTAATAAAACAAAAAAAATAGTCGGACGTTACCAATCGGTTATTTCAAGTTCAAGGTTAATAAATTCAATTGAACGACTCGAGTTATAAATTAGGCATCCTTTTTACGATCAATTGCGATTTAATAGTCTGAATAATCGCGATTGCTTGTTTCATTTTACACAATTTTTCTTCTTTATCCTATCAACACGTATTTTCTATTTTGCCATGTTTAAATTTATTTCCGACCTTAGTAACGAAAATCGGCACTGTACGAATATCGAATCAAATAATTACGAACTTCGTTTAAGTTAGTACTTCATTGCATATACACGGAAGTGTCGAAAAGTGTCAATGCCGTCATATATGGAACGGGCCAAGAATTTTGTCGACATATGTGTCTTCATATAAGGAGACCGGTCATCATCTGTATACGTATACGGTTGATGAATCGCATATTGTCCATCACGGCACCGGCAGATAAAGCTTAAGCTACGTTTACAGCGAGCCGTCATTTCGCGTATTTTTAATTTAATTATACGGTGTTAGTGGTGCATTTTTTTTTATAACACGCGTCTGCGTATTGTTGGTGATTCGTCGTCTTTTTTTTTTTTTTTTTTTTTTTTTATTTGCGATGAAAAGTATTTATATACATTTAAAAATTAATATTACGTAACTACTTATTATTTATGACGTTATCTGCCGAAGGTATAAAAGATATATTACAAGAGTAAATAATTATACATTATTTAATCCATATCCAATTTTTTCCGATTAAACTGCTCTTGTATGCTATCCTATTAATTCTAATTTACATTATTCATTAACATTTTTCTAATGTTTCACATTTCATACTACATTTGAAAGATCACGCGTCGTATATTATTATCTATAATATAAAAATGAATCGCTAAATGTGTTGGTAAGCGCATAACTCAACAACGCCTGGACCAATTTGGCCAATTCTTTTTTTGAAATGTTCGTTGAAGTTCAAGGATGGTTTTGACGGCGAGAAAAATTCGAATAGTTGTCGGAAACGCCCCAAAAACAGCCCAGAGGGGTTATGGGGGTGACACATTAAAATTTCGATTTTGGAAAAATTTCGATTGAATCGATATGGATATGATAGATATTAAAATGACGAATTCATAACAGAAAACCGTTTTTCGTTACGATCGATAGGTCTCGAGCTACGAATTTTCGAAAATCGATGACCTGCCACCTTTGGCAAGGCATAGCGAGCGATGTAAATATTTTTAAACGATTCCGTTTCTCGAAATAGTGGTTATTATATAAGATCTATAGGATAAAATGAAAAAACCGCGAAAAAAAATTTCAAGCCGAACCCAAACGTTTATTATTTTCATTTTTGGCAATAGATTGATTTATTTTGTTTAAGAATTGTTTTCTTGTTTTCGCATTTACATTGTAGAAATATTTAAATTTGATTACTTTTTACAACATTGATCGAATTATTATTATTTAAATGTATAGCGTTACAGAGTACTTTATTATTAAGGATGGTTTATTTTTACCGATTTTATTGATTATTTCATTATATATATAACAGTTTAATCACTAAAAGTTTTTTATTTCAAAGCTTTTAGTGAATAAATTGTGTTACATTTTGTTTGGTTATAATTTATAAAATCATTATTCTCCAATATATTCAACATTTAAAGATATATATATATATATATATATATATATATATATATATATATATATATATATATATATATATATATATATGTAGATATAAATAGATAAGTAGATACGTAATCGTATGTATCCAATCTATAAATTAATGTGTATAAAAAAATACATAATTAATCATTAAAGCTTTAATTTTATTATAAAATATTTGTTGTTGAGAAGGTATATGAACGGTGTGTATTATATAAGGAAATATGTGCGTGTCCGTCAATATGTCAAAAATCGAATAGACGGTGCGTTAAACGTTTGTAGTAGTTTACGGTAGCAGTGGGTTAGAATAGTACTACATTGCGCACGCATCTGTGAGAAAAGACTAGTCGGTTGATCGTGATGATAGATTTAGTTCTAGTTCTGTTTCTAGTCCTAGTGATTGAAGCAAAAAAAAAGTTATCATATTTTTATACACTAAGAAAAAATTAAAATATTATACAGTCGCATAATAATTAGACATCCGGAAAAGTATTATTTAAGTTCAAAATTGTCCGTAATCGTATCATCGAGGGACATGGGAAAACAAGACAAAAAATGTCACGGTGAGTGAATACGCGTCGACGGTGCAACAACACATCTACTACAGAGTTGACAGAGTTGTCTAAAGATAAAGGCGGAACAGCTTGATCGTAGATCCTTAGTCTCTCACAACGACGATATCGTTCGCTTTATTCAGCTAGAGCATAGGCATCATTGGGAATTGATGTGCGCTGAGAGCATTAGTCAATTACCTCTCACTTATTACTATCAACTTCAATCCCCCGAACGTGGTCCTATTTCTTTAAAAAGATTTAATCGCAAGGGAATTATACTCATCATCAGTAGATTGCGATTTATTATTTGTGGCCCGACCGTCTTTATGCAGCCCAGAGAAATTCTCTTTCCCCTGCATCCCGGACAGGCTGCAATCCCGATTAAAGTTTTTTTTTTTTTTTTTTAAATGTCCTGCTGGTTGCATTCTGAGCTTTATCCTGCTACGTCCTACCCGTGTATTACAACTTTCGTATCGTCTTTTCTCTATCTGGTTAATTTGTAATTATTCTCTTCATATAGCGACATTTCTAGAAAAGTCATCATCCCTAATTGAAATGTAAATAGTCTCCGTACTATCACGTTGGGTAGACTGTAAAGGCACTATCATTTTTTTTTTTTTTTTAAACAAGATCGAAAACTTCGGTCGGAGATGGTGAAAAAAGAAGAACTATAATACGTATATTTTAACACCCTACCTAAATATAACGTCGTATTAAATGAAATAACTTTTAAATAATATATCATTCGAATTTGATTTAAATTAACTTATTATAGAGCATATTATTATATAATTGTAATAAAAATCGTTTAATCTGTACCAGTTACCCCTCCTAAAATATCATAGGTATCCTCAGTTTTTTTTCCCCTTCCGTTTCAGTCGTCGTTGTCATTTCGAGTATGTCTCAAGTATTAACGATTAAATTATAAAATTCATTAACTTATTATTTGCCGAATTATACGAATTCGGTTTTGAGTACCGTTTAACCTTGACAATTTGCGTCACTATTCTTTCTCGTTCGATAACGAATTGAATTACGCCGTATGTTGGAAATATTCGAGAGGTGATCGTCGATTTTTTTTTTTTTTTTTTTATTCGATATTTGTTTTTATCACGTGACGATTAAAAATCTCTACACCACTAATCGATTTCGAAGGACTTCAATTATAAACACTCGCTCGCACGAGAAAAAAAAACCCCATCGAATATCGTCGAAATGAGCGAATATCACGTGATTACGTATTCGATCGAATTTTAAACGTGAAAAGTAAAGCGCCTACTCTATAAGATAAGTACGATGCTATCGAGTTTCTGAGGACGTGCGACCTCTTCGAGCGGTAACTTAAAAAGAGGTGTCAGACATATCGAAAGAAAGTATTGCTGAATAATAATACCCGGATCTCCCTGGCAGCGTGTACCTAACGATACTCTCAGGCCCGGATTAAACATTCGTAGAGGTGTTGAACCGGTGATTGTTGAAGGCCCTCTTGTAATGGTTGACTAACGTTTTCGAAACAAGAATATTTTTTTTCCCATATAATGTAAAATTGTATGTAAATATAAATATTGCTGTGAAATCGAGCGTTAGTATATAAACATTGCTTTCCTGAAAGAACACCTAGAATCGATTGTACGTTTTTTTAGATTTTAATATTTTGCGCATTTAAAGAAATAATAATTAAATAATTAAATAATTAGATAATTAAATAATTAAATAATAATAGTTATTAAACATTTATAATTTATTAAAAACAAACATTACGTACATTTTCGTCTTACTTTTTTGCTTTGCAAATTCCTCTATTATATCGTGGAATAATTTTCAAAATACACTGCTTACGGTTCCCGTCATAGTTCACAGTTCCAGCGGCACGATCTGAAATTATTGAACTGGTTTTATAATTGTATAGTGTTTCACACTCGTGTCTGCGAATGAGCGGGTCTTTCAAAGGTTGACTGTCAAAACTAGTTTTTTAAAATCTTTTTGTTAATTTTCGCGGCGAGTTTAAGCCGCGAGTGGGAAACTTGTCGTTTTAATTCGAATGTTCGTTAGTTTAACCTTTATTTATAAAATTTTACTTAGAAACTTTTCGTTCGTGTTAGTTGCTAATTTTTTGTAAATTATATCGAGATTCAATGCGTAATAAGACAACGTTTGTCATATTTTATTTCTTTTAATTTTATAAATGACACTAGGGGGGTGTGACCTAGAGAAGACGGACGGTTGTGATTTTTGATTAGCGCAGTTGGTAATACTGCTACAACGCCAACCGCGTGCTCCGCGTTTAGTGAGATTCGTGTTTGTTCAAGTTATCATCGCAACCGATAACTAGAAGGAGCTTTGCGTGAAACGTTATTTTCGACGCGAATCGATCGCGACGGTCTAAAGAGAGTTTCGAAAATAATTCAAAATACGCGACTCTTTCCTTTTTCTTTTTGTCGGGATACCTTAAGATCCGCTTTTACGGAATACCGTGAGGTCTGAAACACCTGCCAACTCGGATTTCTGAAGAAATTTCAAAAATTCAGCCACATATGTCCGAAAAAGTGTTCGAAAATTTTCTAAAAAGACCGAATGAACGTATCGTTGTAAATGACGGTCAACTGAACGATATTTGTAATCTCTGGTTTTCCTATTTTTAAATAAAATTTCATCGAAAAATTTTAGTCGAGTATTTTTCGAGTTATTAAAAAAAGAAAAAAACACATCAAAACCGTCCGTCTTCTCTGGGTCATCCTATATATTATATATATATATATATATATATATATATATATATATATATATATATATGTATATATATATATATATATATATATATATATATATATTGAAAATATATAAATTAAACGTTTATTGTCTTCTTAAATATATGTATGCAAAAGCTGTCACGATGAACCGGTCGTTGTTTACCTATTTTTCTGAAGTTTTTCAGATGCATATATGGAACCGCGGAGGTCGTATAGAACGAGTCCGCCTGACCGGCCATGTGAACTGTGGTCTGACGGAATCGTTTTCTAGTTTTGACCCGGGTTTCCCATGCCTAGTTTCGACGATAATTATGTAAACTACGTCGATAATTTTATTATTTCGAACGTTTAAAAAGTCAAAAAAAAAAAAAAAAAAAAAAAAAAAAAACACGAGAACATCGATAAGCGATTTCTACGAACAGGTGAAAACTGGTTTACACGAGTTTGGTTTTTCGTCGAGGTCCTTTCGAGCTGGCCAACTCGCTCGACGATGGCAATTAGAGCGCGTTTATCTATTTTCACGTCTACCAACCGCCCACGCCATCGTCGTCGCTAGATCGGTCGTTTTGAATAGAAAAGTATAACGAAATAGGATAACGAGAAGCTAACGATGGACGTATAGTACGGTTCGCGTTGTAACAACTTTTACAAAAGCGTGCCTCGTTTTTTTGAGGTCGCCAATAATGATAATAAATCATCATCAACATTATCATAATAGTAATCATAAATCATGTATAATTTGCCGTTCAAAATATGTTTCCGCCGTATTAAAAAGATTCCGTTTGACGTAAGTGATATTTCGGTAAAAACCGACAATTTAATATAAAAATTGAGCAAACGTGCATTAAAGGTATTCTACTTTCATCATAATCATTAAATGCCGTCTCCGTGACGAATACTTACTATATATACTTTGTTTATTCTACTTTAGCTTTTATATACAAAATGTAAATAACACCCGGTAGCAGAAGGTTTGCGTCGAATGAGACAGTGACGCATGTAGATATCAGAAAAAAAAGATATTTTATTTTTACCCGGATCATTTTATATATATATATATATATATATTAGCGATGGGCATAATCGATTTATGAATAATAATTCGGTTTTTCCAAAATAACCGAATAAATCAGACGTTTTCTGGGAATATATATATATATATATATATATATATATATATATATATATATATATATTTAATTGTTTATTAATTTAAGCGATTAATTTCGTTTTCTGGAAACACATATATATTTTTTTAATTCGTTTATTAATTTAAGCGATTGATTAATTTTTTTTTCTTTATATGCACGATTATTTATGAATAATGCAAAGATGTTATTTTTGTCCGTATAAGTAAATTTAGTGTTTAATTTATATCCCACGTGCTAATGAGTGTTGCGATGTGCTTTACAATAAAAAACAAACGACTACTTTTAAATCGGATGACGTACACATTCGATTGAATTTAGTCGCATTTCGACTAATATATCTGTTCGTAAGTTCTATTATTCGGTTATTTCAGTTCGATTGAAATGAAATAATCGTATTTCAACTGAAATATTCTATCGCGTTTCAAAGTTTACTTCGGATTTAATAATAATAAGAATTTAACAGTAACTATTTAAAAGTAATTTAAGGATACGAACCGCGGAAAATATCGACATTAGTAGGTTCTGTTAGAACCGATTGAGAAAAGTATTCGGATGTATAGTAAGTTTTACTAGAACCGATAGAAAAGTAGTCGGATTTTAAAAACGGCGATTCTTACTTATATTTTTTACCGGAATAAATTATTGATTTTGTAAAACACCGATTACGTATACTCGCGTTGTATTTAAATATATTCGATTTATCGACGGAGTTCTAAAACCGGTATCGATTTACTTCACCGAGTTCATACAATTCTAGATTATCTGTCAGTTACCGTTCTCAACTGAAATATATTTCTTAACTTTATTTTAAATACATTTAGCGTGTTTTATATTTGTTATTCATTTATATAACTTATCATTTAGGAATATTTTCATTTGCCACGACGCGTTTACATTGTACTGATAAACAATTAAAGTAAATCTGATTAAATAAAAAAAGCGAATAATTAGTCGCTAATTTCGAAACGGTATTACTAATTAGTCGGTTATATGAAGTAGTCGATTATTCCCATCGCTAACGTATACATATATATATATAATATATATATATGTATGTAGGTATGTATGTATATAATATATATTTTTTTTTTAAATTGAGAAAAAAATAAGACGATGATAGAAGATATGTACGAGATGAAATAAAAATGAAACAGTAATATAAAAAGGTTCGAACGTAAGTGTGACCAAATAATCTACAGCGAAGGATTGTACCATACGAAGAATTACATTGTCTCAAACAAACCATCTATTCCTTAGCTAACTGAAAGGATTTTTATAAAAAAATTAATTCGGATTTTCTAAAAATTGCCCGGTAATTGCGTCCTCAGGCTGAGATGGTTCGTCATTAGTTTTTATAACGTACGCCTATACTTCATATTATTGGTACGTGTCCCCGAAACTAGTTTTTGTAATATGTGCGTTTTACAGCACTTCTTATAATATGCGTTTTAAACTAGTTTTTATAGCCTAAATTAGTTCTGCTTATAATGTTTGTTCTATAGTAGTAATATACGTATAGTTCCTATAACACGCGTGTTCAACGTTATAACGTATGCCCTAATTTGTATATGTTTCATAATAGGTTTAAACTGATAAATATGAACGAAACACGTGTAACGTCGGATACCATATATATATATATATATTATTCTTCTTAATCGGTTACACCAAGGGGGCATCGTGATCATACAGTAACTGTGTCATTTTGCGCCATGCTTCTGTGTCGTGTGCCCGTCGCACGCACTGATGTAGTGTTAATCCGCTCCAGTTTCTTATTATATCTGTCCACTTTTGCGGTGGTCGGCCGTTCGGTTTGTTTCCTTGAATCTTCCCCTGTACTATTAATAGCTCCAAGTAGCGTTCACTACTTATACGATATGGATAAAAATATTTTATCACTTTAATGATAGCCATATTAGCTAACCGCTGCGTTAGGTTTAGTTCTGGTGCTATGGAAGCATTTGTTCGTTTTGCGGTCCATGGTATGCGGAGAAGTTTTCTTAAGCACCACATTTCAAAACTGTTAAGTCGGACTAGGCTAGTTTTATTTAACGTCCATGTTCCCGTTCCATAATATAGTACTATCGAAAATATAAGTGTCTTTACTAATTTTAACATTCTTATTAATGGAGCCATCCTTCCATATTTTGCTTAGTTTCACCATAGCACAGCGACCCATTTCAATGTGACGTTTTATTTCTTTTTCCGCGTACCCTTCACTATTGATTAGCGATCCTAGGTACACAAAGTCGTTTACTACTTCCGATCCTGCGAAAGTTTTGTTATTAAATTTTACTCGTTTTCCTCTGTCTATGATCATTACTCTTGTTTTAGACTTATTTTAAGTCTATATTCTCGACTAATGCTTTCGACCTTTTTCATTGTCTTCTGCCGTATTGACACAATCATATAGATTTTGGCAGTATCTTCTCCATACTTCGGCTATTTCCGTATAGTTCGTTTTTAGACAACCGTCTTTATACTCTATTGCCCAATTTTTGACTTTAAAGACTCTTGTTAAAATTTTAATTTTCCAAACAGGTCTTCGGTTTCATTATGATCGGCGTGTTTCCGTATTCCATTGCAGATTGAGCTAATAAAGTTGTTTTTGTCTAGTTTGCAACTTCTTTTAATTTTTTTGTTAATCATCTGCAGCTGTTCCTCTGTTTTTAGTGTTCCTGTTTTTAGTGCTCGTCGTTCATCAATGAGTTTCATTGGAAACCAAGGTTTTCGTTGTTTCGTTTGTATTGGGTTTGCAGTTTTTTCAGATGCACTCTTTATGGTGGTTTTTAACCAGTTCCAGTGTTGATCAACTGAATGTAGTCCGTTTGTTTTCGCACGTTTAACCATATCGTCAAAGATGTTTGTAAATTTATCTTTGTTTTTATCTGCTATTAATAATCTTTGCTGCGTTTTTAGCCCTATCGTTGTTTTTTTTTTATCCTTCCATATAATTTCATAACTAATAGTTTGTGATCGCTACCACATTTCGCCCCTGGGTAAACTATTTATGTAGGACGATTTCCATCGTTTACTTACTAACATGTAATCGATCTGGTTTTTATAAGTGATACCTGGAGACTTCCATGTGCTTAGTCTTCTGGGATGGTGTTGGAACATATGCAATAGTTTGGAAATTCAATAAGTCGATCTCTACTATTACGTCGGCCGAACTTTCCAATTACTTCACGTAGGTGTCCTTCGTTATTTCATCTACCTACTTTAGCATTCATATCTCCCATTATAATTATCAATTCACTCTTAAAGATATCATCGATCATTTCTTGTAATTGATTATAAAATGTCTCTACTATCTCATCTGCTGTTGCGCATGTAGGTACGTATACTTGGATTATGTTTATTTTTATTGGTTTTGTATCCAATTTGACCATTATAATTCTATCACTTTTAGTTACATAGCCACCGATTAGATGGCTCAATATTTTATTTATTATTATTGCTACACAATTAATGCTTTCGTCTGTATTACTCGGAACAATATATTACATTGTTATCAGTAGTAAAATGGCCCGATTGTTTGTAGTTCTGACAGGCCGCATATTTAGACATTATAGCGCTGCAATTCCATTTCTATGATTTTCAGCTTACCAGCTTGAAGCAATCCTTGAACATTCCATATACCAAATATATATGTCTTGTTTGTTAATTTCCCAGTCGCATATTTTCCACGAGATAACTGGGAATCCTTATCCACATGGCCGGTCGCACATTTCACACTCCGTTTCCGGATATCAGAGCGACGATCGCTAGTCGGTTCGTATGGCAAAATGCATCTTTTTACGTTACTTTGCATGATTTACGAGGGAAGATACTCCAGTGGTTTTTTTCCGTTGTCTGCTAGAAAGTTTATAGTTTTCCTTCTTATTAATAGGCCGCCCTTAACATAGGGAACAGACGCCTTTTTCAGCAGCTCCTAACATGAAGCACAGACGCTGAGAGTAGACAGTACGTTAGTACATAAGGGTATTGAACGCTACCGTTGAATCTTACATCAGAAACATCCGCTAGTGCCCATAGGAAAAACCTGTCCCTGTTCCTATTCGATCTGAGAAGGCCTTTCTCAAGTTGAACTCGATATTCGCCCTTCTCAGACCTACCGTACATCATTCTCTTCACCGAACTGGTTTCCCTCGGCGATTTTCGCCGTAGACTTCCACCAGGTTGCTCGGATTAGCAGGAGTGGAGAGGCTATGAAATCCGTTGGTGGATTTTATATTACGCATCACACTTCGTGGGGTTGCCCCCACCATATAGGTATATATATATATATGTATATATGTACACAATATGTAACTTTTTTGTATATGCTTGAAAATGACGTGATTGTCGAAAAGCTTTGGATTAATAAAATAATCTTAATAGTGATTAACTTTGTTTTTATTTTATTTTGTGAATTCATAAAATCACTACTCTCTAATACATCAAAATTATATATAAAGAGAGAGAGAAACGCTTAACTGTCGCATTTATTTTAATCGTAGGATTTTCATTTTTTTTTTTTTTGTATTTTAGGAATTGGTTACCAGTAAACGGAAAAAATCTCGGAAAAGTCTGATCATGTTTACGGTTATCGTTGTGCTGGTATTATCCTGTATTTTACTCATCGCGTTATACGAACATATCTACAGTTTACCTTTACCTCAATCTCATAAACGTCATTCTCAAATATCGTTGGATGGAGTACTAGACGGTAGTTACGAACCTCGCCGATTTAATGGTACTTGGGTGTCCGGTATGTACACGCTACTCTGATATTATTATTTTTAATTTTTCACGTAATACTCTAAACCTAAAGTAATACTATAAAATATAATAGTAGTGTAGTAGTATAGTATATTTCAATACAAACAATTTTATAAATTATGAAGAATTTATATGTACATACATATATGCCAAGTATCCTTAAACTTACCTTAGCAGTTAAATACAACCAAATGACTTTATAAAAAAATAACAGTAAAATAACAATAGATTATATACATATTCGCGAATAGATGATTCGAATGTATTTTTTGACGCTCACTCGCCTAGAAGCAGAGCTGTATGGAATCATGTACTGTATTCAATATATCAGAACAGTTGCACATTCGCACCGAAAAACATTGGTTATTACAGACTCCCTCTCCTCACTACAATTAATATGCCGTCAAGACAAGAAAAACCTAATAATATTATAAATTCAACACGATATATACTACACAAGGAAGGATGTGAATTATACTTTTTGTGGATCCCAAGTTACATTGGGATGCACGGTAGTGATAAAGTAGACATTGAAGCTATCTGTGGTACTTTAACCAGTATCAGAATACTCACCATCTCCACCAACATTAGCACACATACTCATGAACAACAGTAAACAGGAATTACCGACTGTACCTAACAAACAACTTTCCTGATGAATATAAAACCAACCATTGAACCTTGGTGGCCACCAGATGGCACAAGTAGAAAACAGTATTGCACCCTAAACCTTCTAAGTTTAGGTCATACAGCCATATCACATACCAAAAGCCGCAACTAACAGCTGCCTTCTATGCGGACATTTAACAGAACCAATAGTCATACACTTCATTTACAGCTACCAGACACTTACACCATACAGGTTAACACACAACATAAGGCTCGATACACAAAATCCTCTCAAACAACCCTCAGTCAATAGTTATAATTCTGGTTTTTGCCCGAGAAAGTGGACTCTTCATACATATAAATTAGCCACATGGCTTCTTATTCTGCAATAGCCCTGGTAGTTGAACACGGCATATGGCGAGTTATACTACATATATATATATAAAAAACTCTCTGTCCGTACAATAATTAATTTAAATTTAACTATTTTCATTCCGTACAATAAAATATTTTATGTCGTTATTGGATTAGTAATAATAGTTCTATTAAGCTCAGTAATAATAATAATAATAGTAATCAAGACGACAGTGTGTCTTATTAAAGTTAGGTAACGTTGTTTTTTCGGTGCCAGCGGTTCTAAATTTCCCACTTACCAATAATAATAATAATTCGAAGACCAGGGGATGGCTACTGAATTTTTTTTTATGTAGCTCCAAGAAAGGACAGCTACTTCCTTTCTGAAATCTTAAACTTTAGTTCAAATAAGCAGCAATCATGATTATTCAACATGTGACGAGGTTTAACCCAATGGTTAAGCTCTGTTACGTATATTACTTAGTAATAACCAAGTCAGTAGGTGTGAAACGTTTAAGCCTTCTTAATTCACGATCTGTGGGCAAAAGTACCAAGGCCTATTTGGATGATGATGAAGTCACCTGTGGTGTTGGTCAGCATAATCCTGTATTACTTCGTTGACCCATATAATCTGTAAATCTGCGTGGAGTGCATCATTTCGTTGGAACCAGCGAGCATTGATAATTAGTTGAAGAAACTTATTCCGAGCTGTCTGGATTATTTTACGATTCGATGCTTTAATACATCCCCATATTTGTATCCCATATTTTCATATAGAACTTATGATTTAACAATTTATTCTTCAGCTTCATTTTAGAGTGCCGTCCAACGAGCCAGTATATTCGGCGTATTTTTTCTCTTATTTGAACAGCTTTATGATCAGTATGGGTTCTCCAAGTTAATTTTGTGTCCAGGTGCATTCCTAAGTATTTCGCAGAATTTGCAACTGGAACTTGCTGATTGTTTATATGGACCATGTAACGAGGATCACGATTGCATAAAGAGAAAGTGACGTGTACGGATTTCTGTTTATTTAGTTGAATTTTCCAATCCTTCGTCCATTCGGTTATACGATCCAGAGCATGCTGCAGGTTGTTCTTCGCCGCAGCCTGAGAATGATTGATCGATGATATTGCTGTATCGTCAGCGAACATCGCATATTATTGGCGATCTCATCTGCTACTTCGAGCGGTGTGACAAATTTAATTGGTTATTTAGGCAACTGTGCAGTATTAAATATCACATTTGACTGAATGTCATGCGGTTCGAATATTCTAGAAAGATGTCGATTTCTTCATTGCGACGAAGCCAACTTCCTGATTCATTTTTAGAGGTGGTACTTTAACAACTGGTCGTTTGAAAGAGCGCATTGCCTTCCATAATGAGTAATTTTTTTCCGCCAGAGGGCTCAGCTTGACCGTGTAATCAGAGAAGCTCTCCTGCTTTGTGTCGAATATGAATTTATTCAATCCATTACTAATACGATTGAATATTGTTTTGTTGTCTTCTGGTATTCTAGCGTTATGCCATATACGTCTTGCGGTAAAAATCAAGTTTAAAAAATTTGAAAAGTTTCTTTCATAAGAAAACAGGAAACTCGATACCATATAAATTCATCGCTAAATATGATAATGGTTTGACTAAATTAAATTCGACATATGCAGAGAAAGACATACAATTTACAATTGATACAGTAGCCGAGAAACACCACATGAAATTACGTGGATGTATTGTAATAATTCTTAAAATTTTCCACGTCGTGACCTGCCAATTTATAATAAATTGATAGAGTAGAATAGTTGAAATATTTTCTCATGTCTGGATGCCTATTTATAATGAACCTAGTAGAATAATATTTATAATCGATATAATTGTACATTTTTTTTTATTTTGTTAATTTTAATTTTGGTCGTGATCGCCACTTTGCAAAGAACTATATTTATTAACTGGTTATAAATCCCGACAACCTATCATAAACTGACGAGAATTATCACGGAGTAGCTAACCTATCATTCAATCGATTTATATTAAAATTATTATATATATATATATATATATATATATATATATATATATATATATATATATATAGAGAGAGAGAGAGAGAGAGAGAGAGAAATAATCTATTATTTTCATTTTTTTTGTTCAACAATACTTACATTTTATCGAAGGATCGAATGAAGTAAAATTTAAGTGTTTCGGTTCCAAAACAATAAATTTCGGGCTTGTACTAATCTAGATTACCACCGATGGATCACACCGAAGAACTGCTTTCTCAAGTCCATACATTTTTTTTTTTTAAGACGCATAATGAAGTACAGAATTTAGTCTTAGGGGGTACACAGATATACTGTAGACTGCAGCCACATAAATAGGGTCCTTCAATATTTGAATTGTCTACTACCTGTAGCACCTAAACATATTTCACCAGCTGAAACAAAAATAATAATCATGGAATTGCCTAAAAAAAAAGGCACCAGAATTTGACCTTATTACATCAGAAATCCCGCAACTATTACTAAACAAAGTAGTTTTATTGCTCACTTATATAATTAACGCAATGCTTCGATTAAACTATTATCCTTTATTATGTAATTGTTCAATAATTAAAATGGTATTGAGACCTAATAAACCATTCTACCTATTTACTATAGTCCTAAGCCTACTTCTCACTGTTAGTAAAATTTTTGAAAAAATTCGACTAAGTAGAATATATCCATTCTTAGAAAAGAATGGAATAATTCCTTCTCATCAATTTAGATTTCGGCATAATCATTCAACTATACAGCCACCGTGTTGTTGACAATATACAGCGCTAGAGCGGAAACAATGTTGTTCAGCTGTTTTTCTTGATGTTTCACAGGCCTTCGATCGCGTCTGTCATCCTGGTCTCCTTTTTCAAACTATGAGGAATATCATTCATCCATCATGCTATTTAACTATAAAATCATATGTACAAGACAGATTTTTCTGTGTCAAATATGGAGAAACCATATTGCAAATGTACGCTATTCAAGCAGGAATTTCACAAGGAAGTGTTAGAAGTGTTTCCTTGTATAGTGTTTTTAATAAAAATACGATGTTACACACTTTTGCTTACGACACATGCATTCTTTCATTCGATTCTGATTCGGTCATTGTGTCTAATAAACTTCGGAACTATTTAGCTCTGATTCGCCCTTGGTTAACCAGATGGAGAAATCAAGATTAATCTCAAATTAAAGCAGCCACATTACTTTTACGCTGCGTAAATGGCTGACGCCATCGGTGCATCTACATGGGACATACATTCCCCAAGTTAACCATGTTAAATATCTTGGTTCATACCTTGATAAAAAACTTACCCGGGGTCAACACATTACTAATAAAATTAAGAATGCGCGAAAGCAATGTGGTCTGCTCAATTACCTTTTTAGAAAACAGTCAAGCTATCGGTTGAGAACAAACTATTATTGTACAGCTCAGTCATAAAACCGATTTGGACTTGTCTCATTGAAGTTTTCCGCGCATATTGTTAGGTAGACAATTTTCGATCAAGACGAAGTGCTAATTGCGACAGATAGTAATTTGAATAATTGAAAACCAGCGAAGAACAGCGGTATGTGAAATTGAATTATGTTTGATCATCTAGAGTCCCAAAAAATGTTTTATCATTGTGAGGTCTATAGGTTGAAAGGGTTAAAAACCAAGTATGTATAGTGGATTGAGTGTGCGCTAAAATAAATCTGATCCGGGCTACATTCAATAATATTATCTCTGAGAATTTTCATAGTCACACCCTTATTTATGCAGATGGGTCAAAGTCGGCTCAGGAAAAGAGAGCAGCAGTTTTCATCCCATCTCTCAATATTAGTAGGACGTACAAATTATCGGATCTTTGTTCCACATTTACCGGTGAGTATGTAACAGTATTTCTATCCATATAATTCTTAATTGGTACGAAGCTTCCAGGTAATTATTATCACCGACAAACAAAGCATTTGAAGGCTGTGGAAAAACAAAGGGAAGGCGTTAGATTCATTTAATTCATTCATCATGTTGAAACTTAATCATCTGAAAAAAAACTTGAATATATTTGCGTCGTTCTTATGGGTACCGAAACATCGAGGAATCCCCGATACAATGAAATTCTACATTCATTAGCTAAAGAGGGTATTCTATTAGTGTGGTATTCTCTTTAGTATCTGCACTCGATATCATAAATTTTGTACAGTCGAAACGTAGGAAACTTTGCTGTGAACAAACATATATGAAGTGTATAATACAGTAGTCGCCCCTTACTAGATACTATCAATTGCAAACGTCTCTTCCTAGATTTTCATGGTTTTACTTTTTTTTAGAAACATTAGGCGAAAGCGAATTGTATTTATCGGCAGATTGCGATTCGGGTATTACTTGTTGCCGGGCCGCCTGTTTCTTATTCAGCTTCGAGAAATTCCTTACTACCCTCTAGATGCTGGACGTACAATAATGTTCTTCAAATGCCCTTCTTTAATAACATTACGCTCTGTGAACTATACCTTAAATTACAGCACGCGTCTCGTAACTCCTACAATGTATTGACCCTTCTTCATCTGGAGAATTTACATCTGCTTCCAGACATAGCGATATTTCTAGAGAAGCTGTCCGCGTTTATAGAAATATGAGTTAAGTACGTACAGTATCACTTTGGGTAGGCTGTAGAGGCATGAAACAAACACACGCAAAAAAAAAAAATAAACAAACGAAAGGAATAACATTGAAATTAATTGGTGCGTGTAGTAGTTCCCTACAGATGTCTACATAAATCTAGGGTGTCGAAGGGATAAGAAGAATCCGTTTGTCCACCAATAAGTGTGTGAAAAAATGAGTCTCAATACAAAATCTAATAGAAAACATCGATGAATACGTCGCAATATGAGATTCCCTAAAAGAGGATGACGGGTATAAAGTAGACAAGCGTACGAATATTACGTATAATAGAAGAGCAACGCGGTTTAAAATAGTAATGCGCATTGAGGAAGGTAAGCAACGTTAGATTGTTGTTTTTTGTTTTGTAAATAAATCACTACATTCACCTATGTAATATATCTTAGCTGCTGCGCATTATACTTAAGAATGTTTATCCACTAAGAAAAATGGCGAATATTTTTTACTAAAGTTATTACGAGGCTGTACAGTCATTAATATTCGTGGAAATGGCGTAACGAATATTGAAAGAAGGTTTTATAATAATTAATTGCGTTAATTTAGTCTGATTAAATATTATTTATTTATTTCAGATAACGAAATAATGATGAAGAATGCGTACGGTCAAGTAGTTTTATACAACGTTCAGACTGATCAATCTAAAACTTTATTATTCAATCACACGGGCGTAAGAATTGTTATATATAAAAATAATAATAATAGTGATTGCGATATCAGTTATTACGTATTCACTAATTTGTTAATTAGATTTCCGCATAAAATTTCTACTGAACCCTTGTTTTTTTTTTGCAAAACTGATAATTATATATATATATATATATATATATATATATATATATATATATATATATATAAACTTATAATTATTACGATTAAAGGGGCTTTATGTAACTAACATGCTTGTTTACTTAATAATTATTTGTACTAAGTGGACCCGTTGATCCCATTCTGACTGCTAATTTAATAAATCATCGAAGACGTGTTATGTTTTTAATGTTTTCCCTGTTTAACTGTTATCGATGATCTAGTAGAGTTGTACCTGTTTAGACTTAAACGCATTTTTTGAGCGTAAGTATCTAAATTTGTTGCGTACTAGGAAGGCATTAGTAACTGTTCGGAAAATTTTATTTTGATTTTCCAATTAGAGATTGGCAGCTCAAGCGCTGATGAACACATCCGCGAGTTTGTCGGTAAATTACAATGCAAGAGGCGTGTATGAGTACAATGTTCCAGCATCATTCTCGTAGGTTGGTTACATGGTTGTCACCAGGTGACAGATTTAGGAACCAAATTGACTACATACTTATGAACAAAAGATGGAGATCATCGTGTAAAAATGTGAAAACGTTACCAGGTGCAGAATGTGGTTCAGACCACAGATTGCTGATAATGGAATTTTGTCTAAGACTTCGCGCTCCAGATGAATGTAAAATAACTCACAGAATGAAAGTTACAAAACCAGATGTTTTCAAATTAGCATTGAATACAACAATGCAAGCTCAAACCCGATCCGGCGAAACATCACCTGATCAGCAGTGGGCTGAATTGAAGTATCATATACAACAAGCTTACTATACGTCACAGTTGGACAAATCAGTTAAAACGTGGAAACATTGGTTCTCGGATGAAACAATAGCTGCCATTGAAGAACGACGAAACCTAACCCGTGATAATGAACATTATGAAGAGAAGAAAAAATACCTGACACGGAAAATTAATAAATTAAGTCGCAGAGATAAACATAATTATCTATCGTGTCTATTTGCGAAGTGGTTCAGTCACACGCTGATCAAAATGAAACACATTTTCTTTTCAAGAAAATACGTTTAATAGCGAGAGAATTCAAAATGAGGAAACAAACAATTAGTGATGAAAACCATATAATTCGCACTGATTCCGAAGAAATAGCTGAAGCATGAAGAAAGCGTTGGAAATTTGAACCAGAAATTTTACTGGATGAGAAATGCTATTGAATATCTGAAGATAAATAAAACTCCCGGCCCAGACGGCATCCCCGCTGAAATTTTTAAAACTGCGGGTAAACAAATTATACAAGCAATTTACCATATCTGTAATGCGATTTGGTTCACAGGAGAATGGCCTGAAGAGTGATGTCAGGCAACTTATATTACTATACATAAGAAGGGATCACTTGAGTATTGTGAAAATTATCGGACTATCTCACTATTACCTCACATAAGCAAAGTAATGATCAAAATTATATATGACCGCACGTACTCTTTAATGCATAATCAGATTCCGCCAGAGCAGGCCGGTTTTACAAAAGGTAGGGGAACAAGAGAACAGATTTTCAATCTTAGACTACTCATTGAGAAAGCACGTGAATACAATGTCGCAGCTATATTATGTTTCATTGATTTCAAGAAAGCATTTGACTGCGTACACTGGACCAAAATGCGGTCGATATTACTAGACATGGGTGCACCATTACATCTTGTACAGCTGATCAGGCGGTTATATGAAAAAACCACGGCAAAAGTTCGCATCAATAAAAGTACTTACTCGGAGAAGTTTCATCCTGAGCGAAATGTGCGCCAGGGTTGTATTCTTTCACCGCTACTGTTTAACCTCTACAGTGAATGTTTAATGCGCAGAACTCTCCAAATCGACGCATCAAATGGAGCATTAAATTGGGATGGAGGCATTTCAATTGGAGCCGTGTACATTAATAATCTCTGGTATGCAAATGACATAACGTTAGTGGCAAAAACCGTAGATGAAATGTCATATATTTTAAACCGGTTAATAAAAATTAGTGGGGAGTATGGCCTACTCGTCAACAAGGCCAAAACTAAAATTATGATCATTAATCGTCCAAAGAATAACTGCCCCGCGATACGGGAAATTGATGGAATTGAAGTGGTAAACCGGTTTACATATCTAGGATCTATAGTAGAAAATAGCGGTGGCAGCAGAAGTGAGATACGCCATAGAGCCCAACTAACCCGAAGCGCAATGAGCGGTTTGAATAGAATCTGGACCGACTCCGCAGTTAGCAAATCGGTTAAAATTAAAATAGTAAACTCACTTGTTTTCTCGGTGTTCCTTTATGGCTCGGTAAGCAGTGCCGACAGAAAACATATAGATGCACTAGAAATGTGGTGTTGGATGCTGCGTGTCTCATGGACAGCTAGGAGAACCAATGCTTCGATTTTGGACGATATTGGTAATCCAAAAAGATTAAAGTCGATCGTTCTCAACAGAATACTACGATTTTTTGTCACGTAGTTAAAGCAGAAAATATGGAGGCGCTTTTCGTTCAAGGTGTAGTGGCTGGTAAAAGAGAGCGCGGTCGCGTACCTCTTCGATAGTCGGACGCGCATTGCAAGACAACTAGCCGTACTTTTCACGATTGTGTAAATATCGCACGCGACCGTATTTGCTGGCGTAGCCTAGTCTGTCGTGTGATATATCATGGTCACGATACCCCTGCACGGGGTGACACGACTCACTGATGATGATATATATATATATACTTATATAAATAAATAAATAAATAAAACATTATATATAATAATAACCTTTATTTAGCGTAACTAAATTAGCAATTTATAAATATCTGTTACAGCTAAAATCAATTTCTAAAATTAATTTCGAAAGTAGTCATACTAGGCCCTTTCGAGCGAAGCTCTATCCCAATTTTCCCCAGTTACGTTTGTTGTGTGCCAATCTATACAGAGCGGAATCCAGGAATTTCTTGAAGTCGTCATCCCAACGTGTAAACGGTCGCGACTTTTTTCTCTTGCGGCACGCCAGGAACCATGCCGTTACTTTCTTCGTCCATCGCTGATCTCTGTATCTTATGACATGTCCTCCCCACTTCCATTTCAGCTCGCGGATAGACGTTATGACATCCCTATTATCACCCATTTGTTCCTTAATCGTTTTTAATTTGACTTTATCTAGTTTCTTGATTTGTAATATTGATCTTTCTAAATTTCTAAATTGTTTTGGCAGGATCTTAGAATATTTTCCTGTCTTTGCGTCATCGACCATATTTAGGAGCCGTAAGTTAAGGATGGTAGCGAGCAGCTGGGCGCAATATTACTCTTAAAAATTGATTTTATTATCCACTACTTTTTCCATATTATTGCCACTCTGCGGTGTATTTCGGCTGTTAATTTGCTTTTAAATGAAATTAGCTGACCTAAATATATAAATTCGGTGACTTGTTCTATATTGCTATTTCCTATTGGTATAAAGCCTCTCTTTTCTTGACATAACATTTTAGTTTTTTCGTTACTTATTTTTAATCCCGATTTATTTCCCTCTAGCTGCAGAGAGAGAAACATTTGCTCCAATTGGTTGACATGCAGTTAGCACCACATCGTCTGCAAAGCGTAAGTTGTTCAATAATTCTCCACTTAAATTAATGCCCATGTCCGACCAATCCAGCGCTTTGAAAACCTCCTGCAAGACGCAGTTGAACAAATTGGAGATAACGGATCTCCTTGGCGTACTCCCCGTGCTAACGGGAAATATCCTCCAACCACATCTGTTACTATTCTAGCTTCAACGTTGTTATATGTTTTCATTATTAGTCTCATTAGCTTACTTTGACAGCCTTGATTCTGCAGGTTTTGAAATACATATAATTGCTTTACCGAGTCAAAGGCGTTAGTACAGTCTATAAACATTAAAAATAACGGTATATTGTACTCTATACTTTTCTCTATTAATTGATTAATAATATGTAATTGATCTATTGTTGAATACGAGGTACGGAAACCCGCCGGCTGGTGTGGTTCTAATATATATATATATATATATATATATATATATATATATATATATATATATATTTATATATACTTATATATACTTATATATACTTATATCAATAAATAAGGCTTTTAATTCTCCAAATATCTGCCGAAGACCTCCTACTATTTAATATACTAACAATATTATATAACGTATAATCATGCATACCAAATACCTATAAATAGTTAAACATCGTTATGAACATCTCCATATGTAATTGACACGTTCTATTCTGTCCTATCCGAGCTTAAATCAAGTAAAACACATCCGCTGTCCGAAGTCACCTGCTTATCTTAACGGTTACACTTAATTTATTGCCATCTGGAATATACTTGGTTATATATTTGCGGCCAAACCATCCCGACGAATCATGTGACCAGCCCTGTTTCATTTTAGGCTTATTTGAGAAATACCCTTCTGGGTGTGTTGTAGGTTATTTAAAATTAGTAAACGTCCTTGAAAATGATTGAGGAATATATATATATATATATATATATATATATATATATATATATATATATATATATATATATATATTTATATATATATATGTCTAATGAAACTCATAAAAATTATGTTTATAACCGTTTTATATACATGTATTCACACTAATACATATATATATATATATATATATATATATATATATATATATATTTGTATGTATATGATAAATACATATAGGAGTGAAAACTTAAAAAAAAATAATAATAATAATATACGAATGAGTGAGAATTCCATATAATATATTTATAAATGAATATATAATGTGTATGTGCAATATATACATATACAAATACATAAATGAAACTCTTTTTTAAATGCAGGAGTAAATGAGAATTGTATACATAAGAGAAAATTAAACATTTGAAAAGTTGATATGAACTTGAAAAATAGCCATTAATTATTTGTTACTCAAAAATAAATAATTCGTGTTATAGAAGTTCATTTGAATTTAATCAGCATCATATATATATATATATATATATATATATATATATATATATATATATATATATATATATATATATATACGTACACATAAATATATATATAGTAATCTGTTTCGACTCATGTTTAAACTAAATAATCGAGAAACCAAAAACAAAATTTATGCGATATTAGAAAATGTAAAAACTAATAACATAACAACATAATAATAAAATATTATAAATCACAAAGGAACAATTTTACATTTGTATATTGCCTGTACAATACACGACACATTTGTTTAGCTTGATGATGATAATCTACAGGAAATAAAAGGATAAAATTTGCGATTTGTAATGTTTTATTGTGTTTTTATGTTATTAGTTTTTACATTTTCTAATATCGCGGAAATTGTTATTTTTTGGTTTCAAAAAATATTTCTTTTAGTTTCCCGATAACAGTATATATATATATATATATATATATATATTAGTATTTACATATATGAGGAATGATTTTTGCACCTTTCTAATCTAAAGTGTTTATCATATTATGATCTGTTTCTACAAATAATACTCTAATTTGTTTTATCACATTACAATAATAATAACCGTCATATTCCTAGTAATAAAATAATAATAATAATAATGACGATGACTATTACGGTGATGATCTTAATAATTATAATAACAATCATTATAATTATCATCATTATCATCTTAATCATAATAAGTGTATATATATGTTTTGAAAAATAGTAAAATGATAAAATCGCTTTCATTTTAATTCGGTACGTACAAATATAAATAAACTTCGCATAATTTTTTGGATAACTATATGCTGTAGGTACGTATAGATATTTTTGTATTTACAATCGCATTTAAATAAAATAATTTTCACTTTTCAGTTCGATCCGATATACGGTGTGGAATTATCGCCGGATAGGAAATATCTGTTAATAACGCATTCAGTTCAAAAGGTAAATTTACGAATTACCTCATATTTTGATATTTAAATTAATTTCTAAGCGCAATTTTCGCGTTTGATAATAATATAATTATTCAGATTTTTTCAATATCTTAGTTTTATTAACTTTTCCTTTTAAATTCTTTTTCGTTTTCTTCCCTATTTAAACGATTAATAATAATAATAATAATAATATAAATAGAAGTAATTTAATTATCTTACGAAAAAATTGATTGCTACAAATATACATTCAATGCTTCGCTCAATGATTGATAAACGTTCGAATTGGACCAGGTGAGTAGTAAAATAAACCAAGTTAGAAATAAACCTCAGACTTTTAATACTTAAGTTTTAAGCGATTCATTTTTTGATCAAATGTGTGGATAAACTCGATAAATTTCTTTTTAAGAAGCGGGAAAATTTAAGTATTCAAGCATCGCACTGATGTGGAAACGCGCAGTTTGCTTCTAGTACACTTCTTTCCAAACGAAATGTATGATAGCCCATATTAGTCCTGATTATCAGTGTTAATATTATAACGAAATTAAACAATAGTGACATTAGCGGACAAACTGATCGCAGTTTTCAAGCACATTAGAAGAAAATTGTCGTTAACATGATCGTTAAAATCACAATCAAATACAGAAAACGCTATTGACTATATTGTAGTTAGGTATTTACTCATCAGCGTCAGTTTCAACGTCCGAGCTTATACAAATCTATAACTATTCAAAATATATGTGAGAAGTAGTTAAGAAAAAAAAAAAACGTAAACTGTGCAAAATATGATAAAACAGCAAGAATCCGCGAACGAAAAACAAATTAAATCATATTACTAAAGAAATTAAAGTTACGCTTCAAGTATTAAAAAATAAAACCTTCACAGAGTATATTAAACATCTTTCATGTTTAAGGAAACACAAGTATACTTTGCGGAAGGCTACATAATAAACGAGGAGGCTCATACAAATCAATTCATCCCTTCTCAAACGTAATGGTGATTGGCTTGTGAAAACAGAAGAAAAGTTTGAAGAGTTTTCGGATAATCTGGGGAAAGTATTCCAAACTCATAATGCAAAGAGGCTATTAAATTCGTTTCTCCTGAAAAGGTTAATGCGATTATCATCGAGCCCTTGAACCTAAACAAAGCCCCTGGTTACGATCTTATATCAAATTAAATTAAATCATATATATATATATATATATATATAATATATATATATATATATATATATATATATATATATATATATATATATATATATATATATATATGCAACGTAGAAAACAGTCTCGAAGAAAAGAAAACCTTACGGTATTCCTGAATGTAGGAAAAGCATTCGATGCTGCGTGTGTCACACTGGAATAAATGACGTTTATATGACCACATTTTCAGACGACACAGTGCTGCATTGTTCTAGCAAGAAAACTCAAAAATGCAATGTAAAGTTACAATACACGCTCAGAAAAGTTGAACCATGATTCGGTAAACTGAAATTAAACATGAAAGAATCATCGTGCATAGTATTTAGAAATAGTAAAAACCCGAGCATATTCTTTACTTCGGTAATAACGAAATATCCGCGAAAAAATCAGTCTTCTATCTCAGCCATCAATCTTGACGATACGTTAACATGGAAATACCACATCGAGATGATATAAAAACATTTACACATAAAATTTCGTTATATATATATATACCGGTTAATTTACGTGTCCGGACACTTTATGCTTCAGCCGAAGATGCAGCGACGTAGGCAGCTTTATCGTTTGTTACAGTTAGATCATCTGCATCACAGTTATAATCCGTCATTATTGTATCAGGTGATCGAAAGTTTGTGTATTTCCCCAAGTTGCACTTATCGTTTTCTTCTATGCACCATTTTCTGAGGTTAACGTTGCATCGCGTGGTTCAAGTTGTGACTCTGTTGAGTGATTGCCACACTTTCCACGGTAACTTATGACCGGGTGGGAAAACTTCCTGTAACTTAGCTGACCTATCTGGTGTAGTTTCAATTCATATCGTAGCTGTTTCTGATTTGGGGTGAGCCAACAGCGTTTGAGTTGACTTATGGAAACTGTTCCTTGATTTTAGTAGATTGGGAAGCACGATGTCCAAATGACGAATATCTGTTATCCATAATTTGTGATGTGCGTTCTAATGCTCCTGCTACCTCACGTCTAACATTAGGCGGCGCAATTTTCGCCAGTGGGTAGATTTACTCTACTCCTGTCGGTTTCAAGCATCCTGTTACTATTTTCAATATTTCATTCAGTGTGACATCTGCTCACTTTGTATGACACGAGTTCTTCCATGTTGTCGCTGTGAATTCGGCTGTGGAGAAACAAAGAACACTTTCAATGCACGTGGTCGCGCGCCCAAACTAGATTCAATTAACTGTCTGTTTATATTACTGCCAGCTGCGACTTTTTTCTTTCTAAATGTACAATGTTCTTTAAACGTTAGCTATCGATCTAGATACACGCTAAGAAATTTTGTTCTTTTCCAGGTAGTATCCGGTTTCCTTCTTGCGTTTTTATTACGTTGCTGGAAAGCGCAGACGTCTGTTTTATTTGTGTTTGACCTCAACTGGTTTTCGTTATATTATTTGCCTTTAGTCTCATTTCTTTGAACTGCAACTGCAGTATCGTCAGCGTAGATAAATTCTCTAGGGGCGGCGCTAATCGGTTGATCGTTTGTATAAATATTTTATAATATGGGTGCTAGAACATTTTCTTGAATTAAGCCATTTTCTTCACTGTTCCATTTACTATTTTTTCCAAAATAGTGTTACAAACAATTGCCGACTTTATAGCATCATTTCCACTACCTCGGATAGCTGATAATCCTTATTCAAGTCATATTTCTCAGTAGCAATCGATGATTAATTGTGTCGTATACCGCCGTTAAATCCATGAAAACTACTCCAGTAATCTTGTTTAATTTATAACTGTCTTCAATATTTTGGATCGAATTCAGTGTACAGCATGATTCTACCGTGTCTGAAACCGGCCTGCTCCATTATGAGCTTCTCGTCCACTTAATTTTCTTCTCTATTCAGAATTACCCGCTCGAAAATTTTAATTAAATGGAAAAATAACGATATGGGTCCACATTTTTTTTTGGATCGTTTGGATCCTTTCCTAGTTTAAGTAGTGGCAATTTCTTTGGCTTTTCTCCAAATTTTTAATACTTTTAATAGCCTTATGCACCTGTTCATCATATTTAAAAGTCACAATTTTACTTTTAGGCCAAAACGTTTAATCTGCTCGCCTCATATATCGTATAATTCAGTGGCTTTGATTTCGAACGGTTTATAGCAGCATTCAGTTCGTTCATTCCAAAAGGCGTTTCCCGAGAATTTATTTACATTACTTGCTTCGACAGTTTTCAACAGTTTTCTGACATGTATTTCAACTCGCCATTTAAAAGAAGTTTATGTGCAATTTCATTCGCTGTAACCGTTATTCGTTTATTAGTTTCCTTCGAATCATTAGTGAGGTTCAACATTTTCCGTGCTCTACCGCTATTTTGCTTCATGTCCAAGTCTTCAACTATTTTACGTCATTTGTTTCGTCTGGTCGCCGCAAGTTCTTCCATTAGTTTTTCTACTGCTGCTATTGTATCTTCTGCAAAGGGGTGGTCATTAGTGAATAATTGTTCATACTTATCCATCAACAATTTGGATTCTGTCGTTAGCCCACAAACTTATTCGGTTCTACATCTTCTCGGTATGTGTCTTTGTGAAACTGTTTTTACTAGCAATATAAATTTATCATAATTTTCAGGTACGGCTTCGATGACATTTATTCCGGTATCTAAGTCTTTAATAAACCATTCCCAATTAACTTTTCGAATATTATATCCCCTTTTAAAGCTGACTTTTGCAAGGACGAGCTAAGGTAGAAAATCGGAATTATCAATTAATAACAAACTCGCGGCTACATCAGATAATACTGAAACAAATTTGGTCTTACAGAATCCTCCACTTCGGGGGATGCGCTAAAATGAGCAACATGTCGATAATCCAACGCGTTCAAAATAAAGTACCAAATTCGCCGGGGTTTATAATAAAACGCTATTATCTGCACATGTAGTACATAACATAAGTAATATCAGTTGAAGCTACAAGATAGCTTGAACGACGTGGTAAATTCTCTTGCAGTGATATGACCAACTCGGAGAAAATTGAACGTCTAGGAAGAAGAAAAATCTATTACCTAACTCGATAAATATAGAGAATACCTAATATCTGCCCAGCGGAGTAAAACTTGCAATCTTCTACCAGTAATTCACCTCGAGTAACTGGATAGCCTTAAGGCTAGGTTTAAATGTTGTCGAAAGAATTGGAGTTTATTAAGCTGAGGGTTTATTATAATTATTTTTTCAATTTTAAAACTAGCCCCGGGACTAATGTAAGCCTGTAATCAATAAAAAAAAAAACAAAAAGGAAATAATATTGTTATTTAATTCTTTATTTGTTTTCAATTTTCATTTCATTAAGTTAATGGTTTATTATTATTATTATTTCAATTTTACAACGAGTAAAAAATTAATTAACAATATTAAATATTATTGGAAAGCTAAACAATAAGATAGACGGCGGTAAAGACAAAATATGTAAGGAAGTTAGAAAAAAATATTAATTTGCCCGATCTTTTTTATATAATTACGAACGAATGCCTTCACTTGGAAACTTTTCCGTCCGTTTGAAAAATTTGTTGATATAATTTTAATTCCGAAGCCGGAAAAGTGCTTAACTGAAATAACTTCCTTCAGATTAATCTTTGTGGAAAAATTTATAAAAAATTATTACCTTATAGATGAAATGGAAAAAACAAAAAAAAACAAACAAAAACAAATCAGTAGTTAGGTTCACACGGATACATTCCGCCGAGGGTGCTGATTATAATCTTATTTTTATTATTAAAAACAACTTCGATAATAAATCCTCCACACTTGTAATTTCTTTTAACATAAAAGGAACTTTCGATAATTCCTTACGGTTTGCAATTATTAGAATCCTCCAAGACATAACCCGTTCCTCATAAACATTTACATTAGTTACTTTAAATAAACGTTTATACTTGTTTAGAGATTAATAATAAATTGTATAGTTTTAAAGAAACCAGCTGAAGAATTTCGCAAAGTTCTGCGATTATCCCAGGATATGGAATGTATTATATTCAAAGGTACACCACGATGTAGAAGACTTATATAATTCATTTTTGATGCACATTCGATTTCATACGTTGATAATCTATGCATATCTTTTAAAATTACTAAATATACTAAACTAAAAATAAAATCGAAATGATCCGTGAAAAAAAAACTCGAGGTGAACCATTGCTGAATTAGGACTATTAATGTAAATTTATCCTATTCGAGAACATGAAGGTTCTTGAAAATGTCAAACTACTTAAAATTACTTCTGATCAATCAATATTACTAAACTTCAATCAATCATAAACTCACATTCCTTACCTATCTTGAGAAGGTAAATACAAAATGCGTCACGTTAGGATTATTTAATTATGGACTTCAGTTCAAATAGATATGGGTAATAAACTGTATGGAAGCCCAATAATAATTTTTTTTTAAAAAAAACACGGGTGATATCTAGTCTATGTTCTACTTCTGCAATATTTCAAAAATACGTGATAGTAGTAGACTCTATATATTTTATCATGTTGACTGTTGCCCTTGAATATCAGCGTTGCAAAGAACTTCCTACGTACAAGATTAAAATATTTATTTACACACGTATAGGTATGTAAATGCTCACTTGTTTCTTTTATTATCATTTACTTTTGTATCGTACTTTATTTGCACCCACTCGCAGTACTCGGCACCTTTAGATAGACAATATTTTCCCTGAAATATGTGATTATTATGTTAATTTAAACTTCAATTTTAATTTTAATTTATTTCAATAATATTGCGAAATGTATATAATAAACAGAACAGTATAATATACGACAATGTGCATATACCTCCATGAGTGTCGATATAATAAACAAAGACACAAACAAAAATTTATAACCACTTCGTCAAAATAAGTTTTTTTTTTTTTTATATTATTATATATTATACTGGTGCTCACCCAGCTGCTGCTACCTTAAACAAGGTCAAGAGGTTTATTACGCTTCAACCTCCTGGAGTCACTGGAGGTGTTCGGCAATCTTTGAGCCAAGGTATTAGGATGACCTTCCAGTCTAAGTACGTGTATTTGAGCGTACTGTTTTATAACATCGGACACATGTGGAATATTCAAGTCTCCATGTAGGTTTGTGTATGTACCGGGGTGCACCTGTCATTGTTCTTAATATTTTATTTTGAAACGTCTGTAATAAATATAACCTTGACCCAATAAAATACCCTGTCTTTTATTCCGCGATCGGAAACAACATTCTAAGCGATAAACAATATTGATAATTAAATATATAAGTAAATAACGTGATAAACTAGCTTATGCTCAGTCCACGTGTCGTGATATAATGAACACACAAAAATATATTAAAAAAACATATATACATATATACATACCCATAGCTACTTTGTTTATATATATATATATATATATATATATATATATATATATATATATATATATATATATATATATATACATTTATATATTCAAAAGCGATAACATACGATATAAAATATAATAAATAAATAAAATAGCGATCACTTGTGTCATTGTGCGCAATGCTATAAACAAATAAATTTTTTTTCAATAAAGCTCGAACAATCAGACAATCAGGAACAATAGATGCACGTTAATTTGATTAAATATACTAATAAGGGATTTAGCATAAACAATTTTGGCATGTTACTGTTTACCAGTTCGCTCACTTTCATTATAATGTACATAGTGTTACTTATGTGTGTACACACACACACGGACAGCGGTATTGTTGTGAATATACAATTGACACATACACACTAGTAAACACGCTTTCCTACACACTAGTATTAAGGAAATACAGACTATTTCAATTTTTTATTTTCATTTTTTTCTTCATACAAATCAACTACATAATACACGTTCCTTATCAACAAATCTTCAAAATGCACAATTATCTTTCGAAGCTAACTCAAAATAATAATAATAACTTAGTAACGATTACTACTAATAATAATTTCGATAGCTAGAATATCTTCTAAAATTTGTCCTGTCTATTTTACTTGATATTTTATTTTATTTTATTTTTTTTTTTAATCATAAAATAAAGTAAAATATTTCTGCAATATATTGCGTTAATTTTTCATGTTTTTATTTTGTTTAATTGAAAACACTTTAGCCATAAAAAACAATATTTCAAATGTGTTTAATGATCAAGATTTATTATATTTACTCGACTAATTTTTACGACATTGTTCATAATAATAATAATAATAATAATAATAATAATAATAATAATAATAATAATAATAATAATAATAATAATAATAATACTAATAATAAAAACCAATAAAGAAATAATTACAGATCTGAACGAAAACGAATATTACAATATGTACGTAGGATTTTTAATGGAAATACGGCATATGAATATTTTGCCATATTTTACTATACATCACCGCTACCGGTATTCATCTACGTACCCTATCTGGTTTCCTCTCCAACAGTTCTTCAACTATTCCCTCAATTATACAATTCCTTTTCTTTTTCTAAACTGTTAAATGGCCAGTGCCGTAATATCCTCGATGGTTAAACAATAATAAAATAAAATAAATAATGAAAAAAATTCTGTAAGCTAAATTTAAAAACAAATAGTCGATTCTGTATTGGGAACGTATTTAAATACTAAAAAAAAAAAAAAAAAAAAAAAAAAAAAAATATGAAAGCGAACGACAGCTATGCGGTCGCAAGTTTGGCTCTTTTGGCATGATTAAATAGTCTGATATTACAAGAGTTAATGCCAACTATGAGAACATAACTGGTCAGAAATAGAGTGAAACATTTAAATGCACCGATAGAATGAATTACATTAAAACCGCATAAATGAGGACTAGGTGCGACACGTTCAGAACGCTCTTCGCAAATATGCTAACTGAGAAAATATTCTTATGATAAAACTAAAGTATAAAATATGTATGCGACAAGTTTCGAAGCATGCGTACACTTCGTTGAATTTAAGAAATCATATCGGAGAAACGAGAGAAGAAGAAAATTCTATAGATTTACAATCTGTAGAGTTACACGAATACCGTCCGTCTGTTTTGGAAAAAGAAGATATTAAGTCACTGAACTTACAGTTAAACGATTGATCGAGTTTTTGTCGAAACGACCGGTTTTACAATGACCATCCGAAACGGAGTAATTAAAAGAAAGGATTATTGAAAATACATTTTGAAAGAATCTTTATACGTAAATGATAAATGCAATAAGTGTTGTAGCAAAAATCGAACTATCGACTACATACTAAGTGGATGTACGATGCAGAATATACCAAACATCGTGATAACGTTGCACGAATCAGGAGATAGCGATGAAAACGAAATTAATAGCCTCAGTTTTACCGTATTATAAATATCAGTCTGTAACGTTAGAAAATTCAGATTATAAAACTGCAACCGAATGATACGAACAGAATATATCGACTGATAAATTAGAATTGCTATAATTTCGGCGTGTATCATCAGTATAGGGAAGGATTGATATTGACGGTGTACAAATAGCTAGGGAGGCGATTGAAGTTGACGCGAAGTCTAAAATCGAGATGGATGTTCTTAGGAAATATAAAAATGGACGACGCGGTAGAATAGGTTGGATACATTTTTAAAAGTTAAACAATCTCTAACGTAAATTTCAACATAGTTAATCGGTTTAATACGATAGCGTAGAGTTTTTCAAATCGCTTGTAATTAAGATTTTCTCGTAGTCCCATTAACTCGAATATATTAAACGACGTTCAGAATGGCGAACATCTCTGATGTAAATACATTGTAACATTTCGGAAGCCTAAACAGTTTGGTATAGAATTTAGACGAGTAATACAAAAAAGGCGGCGCTATTTTTTCAACTATCTGTAAATACTAATATTCGATCAGGTCGTAAATTAAAATACTAGTTAGCTAAGTAGGGAATTTTTTGCCAGACAAATATCCAATTATTAAATGATTCGCTTCGGAATTCTCGTTTAAGTAACAATCCGTCCGCTAGTAAATTATATAAAAAAAAATGAATGAAGAAAAGATTCAAAAAAAATAAATAAACAGCCATATTCTAACAGCCGGCGAATGGCGATAATATAAATAATACGACGAATATTATTTGGATTTACACCATCCGACAAACCGGAATTATTAGCTGATGCCAATCACGCGATATTCGCTTGTCACTTGTAAAACAGCGGTCGAGATGTCTTTATTTTTAAAAAATTTTTTAAATATTTCTCAGTCGGCTACATAATAGGTGGCTCCGAATAACCTGCAAATATGCAACCTAATACCCGATAATACTAAGTACATACTTTTAGGATGTAATCTCGCAATAGTACTAATTTTAATGATGTTACTACCCAACTAGTTAATAAGAAATTTACAAATTTTAATGATTTTGCTATTGCCGAAATAAACTATAATACATTTATATAATTATACGAATTAATTAACAACGTAATTAACTTTATTGTAAAATAAGCTGATTACATAAACTTAAATGGATCGGCTCTTTCTCAGTTTATTATTTACAATGTTCTCGTATTAAATTTTACTAACACATTTACCCCATCATCGTGTATTACGAACTGAGGCCAAAAAAAAAAAAAAAAAATAATAATAATATTAATCGAAATTATAAAATGTTATATCAAAAAATACTAGATGGAAATAATAGAGATAAAAATAATTTACCGAATTTAACGATGATGAAGAATTTTTTTTTACGTACTATAGCATAAATTTAATTAATTTTCGAAATTTAGCGATTTTAACTAATTTATAGTTTAATGGTTATAGTAATAATATAAAACACACGTATGTCGATTAGTGTATATCTTAAGTGTGTACGCTATTAAATGGTGTCTAATTTTATGAAATATTAAAATATTCCATACGTGTAACTAAATCGTTAAATAATTATTTATATTATATTTATACGAAAAAAAAAATAAATAAAAAGAAAGTGATTATCGGGTAAAATAGCGTATAATTAAGGAAATAATCCTGTCGCGTCTAAAATAAGGTAATGATTTTTATCTTTACATTAACGATGATTAATTAATGAATGAATGAATGAATTAATTAATTAATTAATTTACTGATTTATTCATTTATTCATTTTCGTTGTAAATTTCAGATTTATAGGCATTCGATGTACGCTTTTTACACAATTGTCAATATCGAAACACAGTAAGTAAGTAATATTATTAATTAAGTATTAATTAATTAGCATTTCGTTTCGTTAAATAATAATAATTGTTTCGGTTTGTGTGTGTTTTTATACGTTCCAGCTTATAATACGATTGATTTTGAGCGTATCGATTATTAATTTTTTTTTAAATTTTTTTTCTGACAAATTTTGTTAGATACTTTTATTGCAAAAAAAAAAAAACAACAAAAAACCTTTACAATTGGAAAAAAAGAACACCTGGTAATTTATATATATATTATAGCAAATTGTTGAGAGCTCTAGCTATCGAACAAGATAAACCTGCTAAAAAAGTATTGCTAACGAATTTATTAATTATCATTATTTATTTATTATTATCTTATTGTTTTAATATTAATTCGTATTATTTATTAATTTAGTATTAATTATTGGTAATATTAGTTATCATGTATTATTAATAATAATATGATTATTATTATGATTATTATTCCGACAGTCTGATTTCCTATAGCTCGTGTGCGTACCTATTATATCTCAAATATTTTTACTTAGTTTTTTTAACAAAAAATGTACTACATAATAAAGTAACAATTTCGTACAGTACTACCTTATGTTGCAACCTTTAACTTAATTTAACTTAATTGTAGTTTCGATGTGTGTAAATAATTTTTAAATATCCAAGAAGCCGAATGAGAGTGGATGGGAATGTTTGAATGTTTATCGGCAAATGTGTATATAATTTGAGTGATAAAACTTATTATTAATCTATTTAATGTAGACAGTCGCTTATTATACAATATCTTTGTGGATTCGGTACACGTGCAGAATTATAACCGGGTTATATGTTCAGTGCATAAATATAGTCTAATCTATTAACTTCTATTACGTATAAGCTTCGTTTAAATATATTTAAATATTACAACAGATGGAACTTAAAATTAAATGAAGAAAAATCAGAAGCAATTCTATTTACTCGGAGACGACCAATTACAATAAATTCTAAAAGAATTCCTCGGGTCAAACAGGTTCGGTATCTAGGAGTTATCTTAGATAGCAGATTAACTTTCAATAACCATATTACTTTCGCTATAGATAAAGCGCATAAATCTATGCATACACTTTTTCCATTATTTAACAGAAAATCGGGTCTTAGTTACGTAAACAAAAAATTAATCTATACGGCTGTTATACGCCCTAGATTAACCTATGCTTGCCCTGTATGGTCACCAGTGTCTGATAGTACATACAGGAAACTACAAGTAGTTCAAAATCATTGCTGCAGAATTTCGTTGAATGCAACGCGATATACTAAAATTTCTAGTCTACACGATCATTTAAATATCCCTTACATATATTCGTTTATTAGTAAAATCTCAAAAAAATTTTACGAAACAACTCATCAAAATAAACTAATACGTGTAATAGGAAATTACAATATGGAACATCTACGCATACATTATACTAAGTATAAGCATCGTAGATTAAAACATAGATTTTTGTAATCATTAACCTATTGTTAAAGATATTTTAAGCTAAATTATATCTAAAAACACTGATTTTCGTTTTGTTGATTTATTGACTTTTTAATTTTTGTTACCTTCAGGGTGTGTCTTTTTTGTAGGTTTTTTTTTTCATTTTTTCCTGCACTATTTCTAAAGTAATTTCAAAGTCTACTATAAGTTTTGTAATTATACATATTTAGAATTGCTAAGGTTTATGTATACTTAGCTTTAAGTTACGAAAGAAAATTGTTTTCGGTTTATGTTTAAAAATATAATAAAGATTTTTTCATTTCATTTTTTAAATGTAAGTTCACATTTTGATTTATTTTTAAATTTTTTGTTTTACTTCTTTGAAGAATGTCATATGTTTCGAACTGGTTTCTTTTTTTATGTTTGTATATATTCAAATGTACTGAACAAAAATCAAATAAATTGAATTGAATTGAATTGAATTACCGCTACGATATCTTTAGTACGAGCTACATTTATGAAGATAAATTAATATAAATGTAAATATAACGCGTTCAATCTTTATAAACTTTTGTAACAGACTACTAATTTTTTCACACATAGGGGAGTATGTGGAGTGACATAAGAGAGAGAGAGAGAGAGAGAGAGAGAGGAAAATATGTCTGAATTGCAGTTTGTGCGTTGTTTTTTTCATAGCATGCACTAGTCTTTTAGTGTAGATGCGTTAGTTCTGTCGGTGAGGTGGTCTATTGCCCGCCGTGTATGTGTATTGATATAATATGATCGATTTGGTGCAAATCTATCTATATTGAAGATACTGATAAATTCTTATTGATGGTCAACCAGAAAAGCATATAACACCTTAACGCTTTGCTCCGCGCCTTCTCTTTCAATACTCTGCATGACTTCACACTTGTATTCTCTATTATCTGTATGATGAATTTTCGCAGTGATCTTCCTCTTGTTCTCTTGCCATTTTCTATGATTGTATCTGATATCCGTTATTTCTTAATTCGGCCGCATCGCCTGTGTTTTATCAATGTTCATTAAGCATCTTTTTTTTTCCCATCGGTTTTTAGCAGCATTTGCCTATTTTATAATTCCGTCTGTCCATTTAATTTTTCGTCATGTTCCATAACACCCATATTTCGATTGTTTTTGTCTTCCTTTATTTACGCTCCAAGTTTCCGAGCTGTACAGGAGTGTATGTGCTCCAAACGTATACACACACTTTTGTTAATCTTTTCTCTCCTTAGCTATATATACTCATATTTTTTGTAAAACAGCGATTTCTTTTTAATAAAAGCGACCTCTACGTTATTCTAGACCGTATTTCCTGATTGCATATCATCTGTTTCATAATGAACTGAATGCTCTTTTATACATTTCGGTATTTCATTATTTCATTGTGTAACGATTTATATATGCGAAATTGTTTGTAACGATATCATAATTTTACTTCGTTTATTTGTTTCCTTGTAAAATGTCATGTCGATTAATATTTACGTTATTTATTTAAGAGTAAAAGGGGAAAAAATATCGATATTGTTCAATACCGATGTTAATTTCAATGATGACATCGATGCATTCCTACTTGGACGGTCGAGAGTTTAAAAGCAGCTAACGACATAGAAAGTTTTTCATCATTACGTAATTGTTAATTATCACCGAGAAAGCATTATAGCGCACTACTCTATGTATAACATCTTATACGCGCGCATTTTAGCGTTGCAAATAATTAGCGCCTCAAATGTAAAAATCGAAACGTATATACAATGACTAGTCATGACGTTCAACATATAACAATGATGATGTACTATTATTATTATTATTATTATTGTTTTAAAAACGGGCATTATAACTCCCGTTTTCAAAAGCGGTACCAAATCTGAAATTCCTAATTCATCCTTGCAACCATTTACAAAATCTTTGAAAAATGCGTCGTAAAAGTAACACTTGCTTACTTAGAAAAAATAATTTCTTTAGTACAAACCAATTTGGATTTCTCCAAGGTAAAGGAACTGATGATGCTCTTTACGAACATATACACTTCATTAAGAAAAAGTTTGGAAGCTGGTAGATCGGTAGTAGCGGTATATTTTGATTTACGCAAAGCATTTGATACTATTAATCAACACGAGTACTTTATAATGTTAACAATTGCTGTCTCTTTGGTTTTGAAACATTTATTTGAAATACAATGCCTGAAAAATGTGCAAACAAGAGAGTACATGATAAATGTGTCGCTATATCCCCTTCCTACCCCCCTCTTTATCTAACAGATCTACTCTTTGATTTATTCCTTTCCTCTTTAAATGTAGCGATTCACTGCATGGAAGATTTGTAGAAGTTTTTAATTTTTTGTTTTTCGGAGTATTTACTTATTTTATATTTAAACCTCGGCATGCGTGAGGTGCGAAACATATTTATATGCTATAGGCTCCACTAAATATTTATTATATGTATGTATGAAGTATATTTTCTTGTGTACAGTGTCGAGACCAAATGCGTCTATTTAAAATTATAGTAGTAGTAACATTTGATTTAGCGTAGACATTTAAAATAAATTTTGATTATACTAATCCGTGTGTATACTTATGGTCATTGGAACATGTATGCAGGTATGCTCACGGTATTGTGTTATATTGTGTCTGTTCGTGTACATATTTATAACGGTTCATGTATCGATATTTATATATATGAATGTATACATCATATTCATGTACACGTGAATTGTTATGTGTGCATTTGGGTGTGCATGTATGCTTATGTGAAGGTGTGACTTGAAGTCTGTGCATATGTTAGCAACAATATAATCTTTATAAAATACTTGTATTTGCCATTCGCGCAGTGTTGCGTATGAGCATTTTGTTTATTTTATTAATTTATTGTAATTGTAAAACAGATGAAATATATTTGATTTGATTTGATTTGGAATGTCACGCTGGCATAATAGTTATTAGTGTGCTCGACTGTCACCTGGACGGTCGAGAGTTTAAAAGCAGCTAACGACGTAGAACGTTTTTCGTCATTAGGTAATTTTTAATTATCACCGAGAAAGCATTATAGCACACTACTCTATGTATAACATGTTATAGGCGCGAGTGCATCAAATGCTAGCCCATTTTCTATGTAAAAACTATAAAACGCACAATGTCACAACATTCGGCATATGACAAATGACGATGTATTGTTATTGTTATTATTATTAATTCGCGATAATAACGACGTTATAATTCTTTTCGATAGAAAACGGGTAACGATAAATAAACAAAGTAACGAACCTTTACAGATGGCTAAATGGTCTACCGTCGGAAACGGTTACGTCTATGTCTATCGAAATGACGTATACTATAGGAAATCGGTCGAAACTACTAACGAAGATGTACGCATTACGAAAACTGGCATACAGAACATTATTTATAACGGTGTGTGCGATTGGGTTTACGAAGGTAAGTCACACAAGTGATTTATTCAAAAGTTTTTATTCTCGTCCATCCTTTCATATTGATTACGAAATAATCTGTAAACTGATCAATATCAAGCGGTATGCAATATGGTTTGACGATACTAAATGGTCAAATTAGATAGGTTAAATTGTGAGGGAAGTATTTAGAAATTGAGACAGTTTAGCACTTCAACAGATTCCGACTTAGCATGGAGAACTGTAATTGGCCAATTGAGAACCGATCAGGATGTAGTATTGTCAATATAATTAAATGTCATAGTTAAGTTCTGGTGATGAGCACGTGCTCGTAAACTCGGGTTTACTAATAGATTGTTTTACTTTTATTAATAAATCGTTTTTTTTTCTCATTTCATAAACGGTTGTTCCGAAATTATTGTATCTAATTTTAAATATTGTTTTCCTAAATATCGATTCGTCAGACTTTCTAGGGGTTTCTTCGCAGATCTACATTACCTCGATGAACTATGAATAAAAAAAAAAAACAAAAAAAAACAGATACAAAAAAAGAAGGACGACTGAACGAATTATCTTCCGGTAATAAATTACCAGGGTCAATAGAACTGCAACAGGAAAAACGACGGCGAAGATTAGCTTGCTTATTATCGCCTGTCTATCGTAGAACTGCAACAGGAAAAACGACGGCGAAGATTAGCTTGCTTATTATCGCCTGTCTATCGTAGAACTGCAACAGGAAAAACGACGGCGAAGATTAGCTTGCTTATTATCGCCTGTCTATCGTAGAACTGCAACAGGAAAAACGACGGCGAAGATTAGCTTGCTTATTATCGCCTGTCTATCGTAAATGGTGTTATTTATTTATCTACAATTCATTTATACTGACACCATGTATGACGTACAAAATAGCAACAGAATAACCGCCGCATCGAAATATCTGAATTTGGTAATAAATGGAAAATCAAAATAATCTGCGGCGAAACAGAGACGGTTAATATAGGGTGACCCGAAGAAGACGCACACTGTTTTCTTTTAACTAAAAAATTACACGACCGAAATTTTGGAAATTTTATTGAAAAATAGGAAAATGAAAGATTAGCTTCTAACCATCTGTGGAACACAGTTCAAATGACCGCCATTCGCAACAATACTTTCGTTCAGTAAGGTCTCGACCACGACGACAAAGTGAGAGATGCAAAAACGAGTTTATCATCTCGATATAGCGCGTTCCGTTGACAGTATCAGTGAAAAAATAAGACCCCACTAGTCCTCACTTCGACAACAATTCGGCTCATACGGTTACTCGCTCGCTGCGTGGTGGCTTCTGTTCGATTGAATTCGGATTACATCCGGACCAGCAGCGGCAGTTCTGTTTGTTTACGAATCCGGATAACTGAAAATGAGCTAGATCGTTTAAATCGATCTCGTGGTCTTAGATTTTTATCAACAAAATGGCGGGGAAATTCGTAGCTTATTTCATACCGCTAAGAAGCGAAGAATAATGGGGCTCTCTATTCATCTGAATTATAAATGGACAAGGCAAAATACAAAGAACGATCGAGAAATAGTTACATGTCGCAACTAATTAAAGACACAAATTATTACACTCTAAATTAAAGATTACAGTACCGATTAGAATCAAGTGGGAGAAAACGAACTAAGTTCGCCGATTAATGAACGAATTAATACGCATATTACGCGCACATACATACACACATAAATGTGTATATATATATATATATATACGAATAAAAAAAAAGTAAACATTCGAATGTTGGTAAGGAAATTAACCTGACGGTTTTCGTTAACCCGAAAGGTGATAAAGAACTGGGCAAACGACGTTTCTCCTGTACAACCTGATACGGGTTTTTTCGCCGTTACTTTCCCATATATATATATATATATATATATATATATATATATATATATATATATTTATATGTATATGTGTGTGGAATTATTTTTTAATTAGAGGAAGTCCAGAACTGGGAAAATGATACTCACTGGGCAAGCCAATGCGGTTTGTTTTCACTTTGCTCTCATCAATATATACATATATATATATATATATATATAATAAATAAATATATATGTATATATATATATATATATAAATATAATTATTTTTTAATTAGAGGAAGTATTTTCTGCATCAGCCGCGTTATGGTTTTCACCGGACGGTAAAAAATTAGCATTTGCAACGTTTAACGATAGCACTACTAACATCATATCGATTACGTATTACGGTGAACCGGCTTCGCTGTATCATCAATATCCCCATCTAATAAATTTACGTTATCCAAAGGTATGTGTACGTGTTAAGGGATATGTCATTTTATAGAACACACGTTAAAATTTAATAACGAAATCAAAATCGATTCAAAGTAATATTTATAACGATAATCATTAATTTTGTAAATTCTTCGCCGGTGCAATTAAGAATTTTGGGGATACCGAAGTGACGCAATACATTATTATTATCATATATCTATATATCGCCGTATTGTTCAGTTTACATAGGAAATGGGTTAGCATTCAAGCTACCGATTATATTATGTAATACAGATGAGCGTTTACAATACTATACGGAATAGAATGATAATTACAAGTTAAATGATGAAAAATTTTTATGCCACGAGTCTCTGGCAATTACGTCATGCGTTTCATTATTATATATATATATATATATATATATATATATATATATATATATATATATATATAATCGATAACCCAGAGTGACTGAGTAGCGTTACCTGAATTTTAACGCATCCGATGTAATTTTTTCCCACCTGATCATGTATTTTAGTTTTTCAATATAGCTTGAATTCTTGTTAATTTAATAAGAGTCCTGATATCCACCGAAACGGAGATGTTCCTTTATTTCTTTCTCACTCTATCTGCCCAATTATTATGCCTTAAGCTGTTCTCATTTTTTCGCATAATATGTCCGTAATATTTTAATAATTTTCTGATGGCACGAAGTGTAAAGGCGCTGTCCCATATTTAGCTCTTCAAGAATTGAGGTATTTGTCTTTTATACATACATATATATATATATATATATATATATAATATATACTGTCAACTCGACGGTCGAAGGTTCGAAACCAATACGCGACATAGAAAGGTTTCATCATTATTTAATTATTAATTATCATAGATAAGGCAGTGTCACCCCACTTCGTATAACATCATATGCGCCCGTATCTGAGTCGCATATAAATAGTGCCTTTGCTAGCTCATTTTGTATGTATAAATGAAAGTACAATGACTAGTTACGACGTTTGGAAACAAACAATAAAACGATGATGTTTTATATATATATATATATATATATATATATATATATATATATATATATATGCCAAAAATTATCATAATTTTATCGCATTCATCGAAATATATAATTCGTGTATTTTGATGTCATCTGTTTCTGTTCAGTTTTCGTTTAGTGATCAACTATCCGACAGCTTGTTTTATTTAAGCGGACGCTATTTTTAAAAGTTCAGTCTTCGTCATCATTTCCATCACCTATGCAGGTAGATGAACTATCATCTTGTTTCGCTATAATTGTCCGTCCGGTTTTCTATTATTTCATTCCACGTTGTTCATCTGTATTATCCACGCGTCTTAGAGAATTCACGTCAGTGGCGTTCATATAGAATGGTCTGACCAGATACGCTATCTTGGTGTCATTTTAGACAAGAGATTAACCTTTTCCAAGCATATTGACATTGCATCATTGAAGACAAACAGAGCAATCTGTTCAATTTACCCAATTTTCAAACGTAAATCTCACTTAAATATTAATAATTAACTAATATAATCTACAAGTCAATTATTAGGCCTATTTCAACATATTCTTGCCCAGTTTGGTCTTCAGTCTTAATAGACTGCAATTAGTCCAAAATCGATATCTTACATGTATTCTCAATGTCCCCGTATACACTAAAATTTCATATATGCATAGTTGCAGGTACTATATGCAAAAGACTATATCCTTAAACTATCCCAAAAAATTTTTCTCAGTTGTAGTGCGCACCGTAATAATTTACTTCCGGCAATAGGAAATTACGATCCCATATGGAACTAAGTATTATATTAAGTATAAGCATCGACGCATTATGATGTATTATTCTCATAACGTTATAATTTGCTTTCGTTTCCATTACTTATAAGCGATATTACATATTCGTTATATAATTAAACTTATTATTTTTTTAAATCACCTATTGAATTTGTGATGGTTTTTTGTCTGACCATCGATACTATTTTCATCTTGTATATTTATTATTTACCAGTTTATATTATTAGTTACTTTCATAAATGGATAGGGCATTTGTTCCGGTACATTTATTAAATATTATTATAACTTTTTAATATAATGTCAGATATACTCGTTTTTACATTTTTTTTTTTCTCCCACGTGATCTTTTCCGGTAAATTTGTGCGTTTTGTATCGAAATGGAAACGTGTTAATATTTTGCGAGGATAATTAGGCTTTAATTTTATTCGTTGATATTTATCGGTTTATAATTAGGGGGGAAAAAAACACGAAAAAAAAAGTAACTAATAACAACTTCCGCTATAGATTATAGAAGAATATTCGATAAAATAAGCGGATCGGAACTCTATAGCGTCGTTTATATTCATGGAAAAATTTAATGTTTCTGTTATTTGTTTATTGCATTTTAACGCGGAATTTTAAATTAATTTCTTATTTAGGAATAGGAACAGTCGATATATATATCACGATCACGATGCGCTTATATCAATCCACTGCTGGATGTAAGTGTTCCCCTTTTGTTTCCACCTGTAGCGATCTTGGGTCTCGTTTATCCATTTCACATCGGCTGATCTATGTATATCGTCCTGCCACCTTGTATCCAGCCGACCGCGACTTCTGCGTCCTTTTCTTGGAAGCCATTCTGTTATTCGTTTCGTCCACCTGTCATCGTTTCTTCTTGCTACATGACCTGCCCAATTCCATTTCAACTGCGCTACACGTCCGACTACATCTGACAATTTAGTCTTGCCCAATATTAATCTTTCGTGGGCTCTCTGTGTCACTGCAAGTTTCTTAACAACATACTTCGTTAGGCTCCATGTTTCCGCTCCGTATGTAAGCACTGGAAGGATGCACTGTTCGTATACTTTCTTCTTCAAGCTGTTAGATATATCTTTATTTTTGAGGACAGTACTCAACTTCCCAAAAGCTATCCACGATAGATGCGTTCGCCTTTTAATAATCTTTACGCATTGTTTCTTTCTGCGTGGTAATAATTTGACCTAGGTATATATATTCATTGACCTGTTCCAGTATCTGGTCATCTAGTTTTATTTGTAACTTTTGAGGTGTATTTGTCATGATCTTCGTTTTATTAATATTGATGGTTAATCCTGCTTTTTTGGAACAGTTATGTAGGTCAGTTATCATTTCCTGTAAGGTACCAACATTATTACTAATCGACACAATGTCATCGGCAAAACAAAAGTGACTAATTTTCTTCCCAATCAATATTCACACCTTTAGACTCCCAAGACAAATTTTTGAACATACGTTCTAAGGCTGCTATAAATAACTTCGGAGATATTGTGTCTCCTTGTCTGACGCCTCTCTTTAACGGTATTTTATTTGTTTTTTCCACCAGCTGTACTTGCATCATTGGCGAATTATAAATATTTTTAATTATGTCGATGTATTCATCATCTATACCATTTTCTTCAAGCGACTTCAACACTGTCCATGTTTCCACGGTATCAAACGCTTTATGATAATCGATGAACGCAATGTGCAATTCCATGTTGTATTCTTTGCACTTAGATATTAAAATCCTCATAGTGTGAATATGATCATGCGTGCTTATATATATATATATATATATATATATATATATATATATATATATATATATATATATATATATAAAATTTAATAGAAACATTTAACATTACATATTTACGTTGATTTTCAATCGACGAATTGTAAACTCTGTTCAAGAAACAAATGTACTTCTAAAACAATGTCTCGTAATTAGTATCTGTAAAAAAGCGTGCGTGTAATTTTAATTTCGCTTTTTAAAATTAATTTTTAATTTTAAATAATTTTTATAAATTTTCTTAATAAAAAATAAAAATAAATAGGCCGGTGTGCCGAATCCTTCGGTGTTGTTACATGTTGTCGATGTGGAAGAAGAGACGCCAACGGTGAAGGCATTATCGTTACCGAATTACAGGTAAATATCTATTAAAAAAATCTTCAGCTGTATAATTAAATTTTCGTACGAAACGTCGACAATAAGCGCAGAAAGCTTAAAACTGCTAGAAGCCTTCGAAATACGAATCCTGAGAAGGATATGATAGCGTGGATAGAAAAAAGAACAAATAAATATGTATCGGAAAAGATGCGGCCTCAAATCACCGATAATAATTCAGGACATCGTTGTTAGAAAATGGAAATATTCGGCGCATAAGATCAGGGAAAATGGTATCTTTCTACTGGCTGTACAGGGTGAAGGAAAAGGTTTAAAGGAAACGATTAGAAATGGTAACCGCCGGTTTCGGAGAAATTAAAAACTAGTCGATATAATAAAGGATACCAGCAATAGAAAATACTAGATAATGACGTAGGCGCTAAACTGCTGGTCAAGCAGATGCTGCTGGATGAAGTTCTCATTATTATTATTATTATTATTATTATTATTATTATTATTATTATTATTATTATTATTATTATTATTTTGAAAATCAATTTAACGAATTATAAACGACGTCGTAGGAAATTGATAATCATTCTAGAATAGCTTTGAATTCCAATCTTGTAAATCCTTCTTATGTTCATTGTACCAATTCTTCTCCTTCTGTGGTCGTAATTCCCTAAACGAATATCGCGACCATTATGCTGCAATTTCTTTCCGCCACTCTGTCCGATTTGCAGCCACCCGTTCACAGTCTGAAATTGATTTCTTTAAAACGTCCCGGATGGTATCTGTCCGTCCGATGTTTACTCTGCCGCGTGGACGAGTCCTATGCATTCTTACACACCAATTATTTCTCGTAGCGCCGAATAATATGAGTGAAAAAACGCAACATCCTTAAGGAAATATCAATAGATAGCCTACGCTTAACGTCCAGCTTATTGAAAATGGAAACGTTCGTTCGTTTTGCTGTCCAGGGTATTGGTAGCATACGTCGCCACACCCACATTTCGAAGCTATTCATTCGTTGTTTTTGCTTTCACCGTCCAAGTCTCTGACGCGTTACTGGAAAAACCAAAAACAACGTACTAACTCCTTCTTTAACGCCTTTTCTGATTGATGTGTCGCGCCATATTCTGTTTAATTTGCTCATGGCGTTCTGTTCTCGCTATTTTATCTCACTTGTTGAAGAACCGCTATCTTCAACAAGCGAACCCAAATATAAATATCTACGTATCGTTTCATATGCATTAATTTGCTTTTCCTGTTCCGGTATTAAATTACCGCGATCTACCAACATTAAATTCGGTCTATTTTTATTTATTCCCGTCCATATTCAATGCTTATTTCATGCAGTCGTTCCAATAATATTTTCATATCGTCTATAGTGGTAGTTATCGATATAGTGTCGTCTGCAAATCGCAAATTATTAATAGTTCTTCCGCCAATAGATATACCAATGTCTGAACCACCGATTGAACCTTCCGTAGTTTACTTCATGATATATTACACATCCTTGTCTCACTCCCTTACTCGCGTTACATCTATACCATCTTCAACGCACATTGTGTTGTCATTGTGCGAATACAACTGTTCAATTAAGTCGACGCCTCGGCACTCCCGTTTCAACGAGCACCGGCCACAGCATTTACAAAAAGAACGTTATCGAATGCCTTTCAGTAGTCTACGAAACACAACACTACTAGGATATTATGATCTCTGCTTTTGTTTTTCTCTTATTTGGCGAACACTTAGTATTTGTTCCCGAGCGCCTCTTCCACCGACAAAGCCCGCTTGTTCCTCCGGAATTTGTTTGGATGCAAATAATGCTGCTATTCTTCTATTCCGGATTCGAAGCGTTACTTTGCTAATATGTGGTATTAATATAGTAGCATTCATTTTAGTAGATATTAACCATTTATTTTTTAACTGCCAGTAGGTCGGACATATGGACTCGCTTAATAAGTCATTCTCTCTCGGTATTTTCCCTCCTTACTGTATAATTAATATTTTATAGTTTTTTCTCTTCCGTCAATTTAAAATCTAATTCTTCCGTTTATATTTATTTATGATTTATTTTTTGTTCTTTCGGTGGCCAAACGGTATGTACTGTCAGGCCATAATAATAATTTAAAACAAAAAAATCTTAAACGTTTATCTTTTTATATAATAAGCGTTATCGGTATATTTCGAATGTGAATGAATTGAAAACGGAAATTTGAAAATAAAGACGTAGGAAAATTCTCTTCTACTTTTACGACGTAATAAAATTTAAACAACCTAAAACTTTTTCAACGTTTAATCGTTCATTTTATTACATGTCCACCGAGATATCGTACTGTGGACTCGAGTATTTCGTTACGAATTTCTATCTACTAACAAATCGGAATGATACTAAAGAATTTTCAAATCAGAAAATTTAGATAATTCGTAATTTCCCGTTTTTTCGATTAATTATAATAATTTCTATCGTTTCGAAGTATATAGATTCAATGTGTATTATACGTATTAAAAATGTTCTTCATATTAATATCTCTGAATCTCTTGTTCTTCTTTTCATCTTTAATCTTTCCTTTCCGTTCATAATCGCTAGTAGTCGTTTATCGCGGTTGTGGTTAAAACTTTAACCATATTAAAAATTTGGAAAACCCGGGTGCTTTAATTCGACTTTGAATGCAGATCGCCGTTTACAATCCGAATACGTCTGAATATCGTCTGATAGATCAGTAGTTCCATCGATAACTAAGTATATATGACCGATAACTAGTAAAGTCGGCCAAATATGCGGTTGAATTATTTCCGTTTACTCGCGATGCGGCTTCGCCCAAAGATCAAACGGGTCTAATAAATGATATTATGCTCGACAGCATCAGAAACGGCTACTATCCAAATCCGAAGACATCAGGCACTTACTGATCTGGATAAGGCCATCAAACCTCATCGATTGATCGTTACATATAATTAGCAGAGTTTAGTCATCGATTTATTGCGCATGTTATACTATTTATAAATACTGTTTATTTCGTTTAGATCTAACATTGCAGAAATAAAGCGGCTATCCTTTTCGGGAGCAATATTAATAATATATATATATATTTTAAAAATTTTCCTCAATCTAGATTTCGAGTTTCACTCGTGCCCGTGCTGATTTTTAACGATATATGAGTTAAATTTTCTAATGATAATGACGAATTTTATTTAGAGAACCGATTTTAAGCGCGGTTGCCTGGATAGATGGGGATAAATTGTACGCAACGTGGATGAATCGAGTGCAGAATAATGCGCAAGCGTTCGTATATAACGTCAACGATTTGACGTATAAGACGGTGAGTAAATGAAAAAATTGATTCTGTCGGTCGTACATAATATATATATATATATATATATATATATATATATATATATATATAAATATAAATTATTTACAATGTCTACGTTAAATTTTATGCTTTAGTACGATTAATTCTATAAAAATGAAACAATGGGTTCCTATTTTGAGAACGAATATATTGAATTCCATATCTTTTTAACTATAACAAATAGACCCCGTAACAATAAACATATTTCATTTTTATAGAATTAATCCTACTAAAGCATAAAATTTAACATAGACATTGTAAATAATTTATATATATATATATATATATATATATATATATATATATATATATATATATAAATTATTTACAATGTCTACGTTAAATTTTATGCTTTAGTACGATTAATTCTATAAAAATGAAACAATGGGTTCCTATTTTGAGAACGAATATATTGAATTCCATATCTTTTTAACTATAACACATAGACCCCGTAACAATAAACACATTTTTACAGGGCTCTAGACGATAAAAAGTGTTTAAAATTAGAAACTTTTGATGCTTTTTTTAATCGACTTAATACGTAAAAAGATAATTACGACGCGTGCGAAAGTATAAAATTGTCATTTGTGATTAAAATTCGAGTTTTAACGCGTTAAGAAACGAGAAATAACAAAAAAAATAATAAATACCAAACACAAACGACAACAGATGTCACGCACGCAAAAATAACTCGGTAACTATACTTGCGATTTCAATTTCAACAGTACGTAGCGTGAAAAATTATCGTACGATAGAGTATTGCAGACGTTGCGCATATAGTATGCGAGATATTCAAGCTAGAAAATATAGTGCATCTGAAAGTACGCATCGGGCATGAAACGGTTAATCCAACTGCGCGAGCACCGTACAAGTTACTAATATCAAGCCTATTGTAGGTATTTGACCGGCGGACCTACGTGTGTGGTATACGCTGCTTTAGTAAGCGGAATGTAAAATGTTATAAAATCATCTTTTATTACCTATTGTAGAACGTCAGATGATTTTAATAAAAACTTAACCGAAGTTTACAATACGTAAATTTCGTTAATGCACCGGCATCAGGGCGTGATTTTGGGGGGTCTGAACCCCCTCTATCCCTTTTTGCAATCAATCTGATAATAAGAAAATATATACTCGTTAAGTTTTGCATTTGTTAAACCTATTTTATTTTTTTTTTTTATTTTCATGTTATTTAAATTTCGTCGTTTTTGAAGTAAATAAATAGTTTTGTAATATAGAAGGTACTACTAGAAGAATTTTGTAGAAAAACGCGAAGAATAGATTTTATATTTTTAAATTTAAATCAAGTTAAGTATTATTACTTCGAAAAATATAAAATCATTATTTATCGTTTATTTTTTTTTTTTTATTGTAACCCCTCTATCCTCAATAAGATACTATTAGTAGTGTGTTCCGTTGATAATAGAATTCTAATAAGTATAAACTCCGGTGAGTTGGATTGCTTATTGGGGGTTTAACCAACTTGAATTTTTCGGTTATTTACTTACAATTTAACTCTCGGGTTTACCGTTATAATTCAGTTTTGTTTGAACCCAACCGAGTCTGGGGCTACGCCGCTGCATTAATGTAAATAATTTTAAAAGACGTATATTATGTTTGGCATCCCAATTTAAACGAAAATTTAAAAAATTTTAAATATTTAACGATGAAAAGTTGCTAATAATCGAAGTGTAGACAAAAATGAGAAAATTATTATTCGATGTAAAAGAGGAATTTCAGACTCAACATTTCTGTGTCGATGATTTCTGTGTGCCATTAACGGTTTCGTTTGTATCATTCCCTTTACCGAGATATTTTAATCGTTATTCTAAGTATCTTTATCCTTTTTCTTATAATTATCATCGGTATTACTCTCATTAAGATCAGTTTTGTCGAAATAATACAAGTAAATCCTATTTCGATAAATTAAATAATCGTTTAGTCCTATAGGCAATTGTTCGTGTTGAAATACAGGCGTTTTTAAGACAGTAAATTTCCGAAGATTAAACGGCAAAATATCTGGTACTTTTTTTTTTTTTTTTTTTTTTTTCGCAATTATTGTATTAAAACGAGCATTATCGTACATCGTTAATCACGTTACATTTATTATAAATTTGTTGCGTATCGTCAATTATTTCAACTATTTCTATCGAATAATTTCTCCATCTTTACTTGTTTTCATCATTATTGTCATGAGAAATTTTATTCGTCGATTCTTCGTAAAAATATATTCTAATATATATTTTTTAAATAATCTCTGCACTCGACAGATCGATATATTTTAAATAAAAACATTTTTAATTAGTCGCGAAGCATATTCCGGCCGGGGGTAGGTAGAAATTAATTTTATTACGTTATCGGACGTCGTTTCTTATCATGCATCCGGATAATTCTCTATCAGCATTTTTTTTGTTTTACTTCATTTGCCAATTTACTACTGGCCTGCGTAGGCTGAAGCTAATTTATTCATATTTTAGTGTAAGATGATTCGCTAAAGAATCCTGTCCAGTGGTCTCTCATTCAATATGTATATATATAATTTATACTAGATCCGTCGATTTCGTCCTGTTTAATTTACGAACGTCCGCAGAATTATCTAACAGCGCAACTTCCATACTATTTAGATATGACTACAATCTTACAGCGTTTTTTTTTTTTTTTTTCTGTTTACACGCTTTCGTTCTTTATATAATTTATCTTCAAGTCAGTGTTGTGGAGAGTTTGTTCCGTCACACACCACGACGCATTTGCAATCTTAAAACACTATTTCGTAATCTTCGTATAATCGTTAGGTTACTATTTTTCGAGCAGCCTCGCAGCCGACATATTTCCGGACAGATTTGACGACCTGATTGTAGAGCAACAGCTTATTTTCAACTGTTCGTTCTAACTTTATACATCTGTTTAATTTTGATGCGTATTTCAGTTTCATTACGATATCTTCATGTTCTTAAATATCCGACTTCGTCTGTTAATGTGATAATATTGCCGTTCAACATTATCGTTTAATCTCCGATTAGTAAAAATTGCGCGTATCGATTTGTTTTCATTTACTTTAAAACGCCGTGTCATAATAAAGTTCGATAATTTGTCAATCGCCTATATACGTATTCGTCTTTATTGGCCGGCACTCGTCTGAACACACAGAATAGCCGTGTCATCTAGTATCCGCGTTAGGCAGACTAGGAATATCAATTTGATAGCGACCCTAGCACGCTACCCTACTCCTACTTCTATTTCGGATATATTTGTGATTCATCATTATTTTACGGAAAATAATCTTTCGCATTCAAAGATTCTGAATACTTGAAGAAGAAATTGGCATTTTATTTCATGTAACAAGCCCTCGTGTCAAACTTTATCGAACGTTTATTTTATTTTTTTATTTTTTTTTAAGAACGCAAAACCTAATGCTGGATCAATTAAAATTGGGTAAAACTTTTAACAGCCGCCATCACCAATGCTTTAGATTGATCGGTAAATCAAAGAACATTTTTATTTTTAAAGCCAAAAAGAAATAGCATCATTATCATGCCTTTCCGAAAGTATCTGGTCAACCGTAAATTGAACGTTTTGCATATCACGCGCAGCTATTTGATATTAAAAAAAAAAAAATCGCTCTGGTTTCCCGGCCAGAGTTTAATGTAACACGTTTGAATATACCGTCATTAGCGTCAATAGGAATAATATGTCTGTTTCTACAATATATGCGGTGAGCACTTAATTTTGAAGATGCGCAATAGCGAAAATGGGTCGTAATAACCTAAATCTCGAATAATTGTGTCATTGAAAGGCACGCGCACACTGTTTTAATTCTGCAACCGATAAAACTGTATGTAAGACGTTTTTTTTATTATTTTTTTTTTTTTTTTGTGATTGATTATTACATTTTATAATTCTCTTTTAAGTGATACTAGATCAGTTAGTTCTAGATGACTAGTTAATAAATTTCAAGGCTTCTTTACAATGTTTCGATAAAGACGACTAATTAAAATTTAAATTTGGTTCTTTTAATATTAGGGTAAAAATCTGTTTAATCTATTATTAATAAATAAATAAATAAACGGTAATTAAGTTAATTTTGCTCACTTACTCGTATGATTTGAATAAAATGGATGACGATAAAAAATAAACCTTCAGTAACTGTTTACTAATCACACTTCTCTTAGGATGAACTAAAAAATCACATTAACAGACTCTTAACTTCCGGCTTATGTTATCGGTATTTATAATAAAAAAAAAAAAAAAAAAAAAAAACGATTTTTTCTAGAAATTTCACCTGTAATCTAATTCCTCTATGCTAGAAAAATTTGAATAATTCCGGTGTTATATATTTTGAAAAAAAAAATCAACTTTTCGACCAAAAGAATGCTTATCGATAAGTTGGACCATACACATTCATTTTCTCCATGTATTTCGCTTCATCATCAAAAAAATATACTCCGCACATCCGGGAAGTCCGATTCTAAGAAAATCCGTATATATATATATATATATATATATATATATATATATATATATACATATATATATATATATATATATATATATATATATATATATATATATATATATATATATATATATATATATATATAGTGATTAATTTACACGGCTGTGTATCTTTATTTCGTTAGTTTTTTTGGCATTTATGTTAAAAACTCATTTTAACCGACAGAAACGTAAACCAAACCAAAAAAATGAATAAAGTTTCTAGAGACATCGACTACAGCTTATTTTCTAAATATCTCGGAAATATAAACAGGCTTAAGAGTAAAAATGGCCTTAACTAATACAGTTCAGTTTCTATACACGTCGTTACATTAATAATATAAAATAGAAAAAAAAAAAAAAACGCAAATCCATTAAAACTGTAGCAAACATTTAGAGTTGGAGACGTCCTTATTTTTGCTTAAATTGATTTTTTAAATATCTCGGGAAACGGAAATGGCGCAAACCAGCACAAACGAAATACTAACAACGGCGCAAACCAGCACAAACGAAATACTAACGCGCAGACAAATTTGAAATCAAAATTATGGCGGCTAGCATTTTCACAGAACTTGTTTTTTAAATATATCGGTAACGGGGGATGGCACAAACGAAGCGTAAATTTTAAGGTCGCGTTAATTAAGGAAAGCGAATCAGCGAGAAGAAAATGACAACGCGGTCGTTACCCGTGCTTATACATCAGATACAAAGAGCTGCGCAACAGATTACAGAATAAAATTAAGAAGTATAAACATAAAATGTTCAATTATTTATGCGCGATCGATCAATTCGTTACGTGAACCGCACCAGTGCGAACACGCTACTTCGGTATTTTCTCCGAGAGAAGTTCTCGCATGTCAATGTGCCGTTACGGAAAATTCCTGGCTTCGACAAAATTACTGGAGAAATAATATCGCGATCGCGCCACAGAGAGCGGCTCTTCTTGCTATTTAATGCAATTCTAAGGATGTATAATATTTTCCCAACATGTGCAAGAAGTCGTTAACAGTCATGGTTCATAAAATAAGGGAACCACGAACTGAGGTATACCGGCGAATTAGAACGCTGTATATTTCAACAATGTCACCGAATTTAATTCTAGAGAAACGCCACATTTGTTCCGAAGTATTCCTTGACGTCACGCAGGCAACTGAGTTGCTGTTTAAACTGAAACAAACTCTCAACGAAGATATTTATCTATTTCTGAAATCTTACACCCGTCGGAACGCTCGTTTGTTGTTAGAATAAACGAGTCGTTTTCCGAAGCAAATCCAGTCAGATCGTCAGTACCGGAAGGCAGTTTGCTGGGTCGATTATTGTATTCCATTTAGACTGCGGACGTACCAACCTCGAATCTAACGTTGCTGGCCACGTTCGCCGATGATATAACGAGACTCGCATCTAATGCGAATGTTACATATGCAAACGATTCAAAACCACCGTAATCGACTAGAAAAATGGGCAGGCCTTTGGCGTCTATCGTTCAGCCCGGTTAAATGTCGACGCATATTTTATTCACCGACAAACGTGTAAAGTGTTTCCGCACTTGACATTTGGTAACGCGCAAATTCCACAAGCAGATTCGCTAGTCTCGGAATGCTTATACGTTCAACGTGACACGATCACATGTGAAAAATACGAGAAGATCTCTATAATGGCTATGGCTGCTATTTGTTATGGCCGTAAAGCGGAATGTCTATTTATCGATTATCGCCTTCAGCATGGAGATATAGGTTAGAATTATATGGTACAACGGAAGTAACCTTCGCAGAATAAAACAGCAGTCCGTACGTACAATGGTATGTGCGCCTTATTATCGAACGACACATTGCATGCGGATTTTCCCTTTGTAAATTATGTCTATAACACAATACAGAAGGTTTCATGAGAAAAATTTAAAATCCACCGATACATCGAATGTTTACTATCGATTAGACAGATCTAGCAGACGACTAGGAGTTCTTGCCGCGATGCACTTCCAATTACTTGAGTGGGCTGATTCTCAGGGAATTCTTATATACTGCCAGAAAAAAAAAATAATAATAATAAAAAGATAAGTGAACAGTTTTCTTCTTGGGAATACCCAAATTAGATAAATTCGTTGGAATTGTCTGATTAATATACATTTTCGTTTCTGTTCCACTCGAATCTTCTTTCATCTTTCCATCATTTCATTCGTTCCTTCTTATGATCGATATCGTTTATGAGACAAACTGTCGGTACGATAAAAGAAAATAAAAATCGAAATAGACCTATTCAAAAGTAAGATTTGAATTAAAGGTTTTAAACGTAAATTTCTACCTCGGTCGTAGGTTAATAACCGTTCGTGTTGATTTTCGTTCGATTTTAAAACGATTCAACGTAATCTCATCTGATGTAAACGTCAGTTCTGTAATTTCGACGTTTCGGATGCAATTTGTCTTTTTTTTTTATTTGAAACGAGAAACGTAATATCATCTCGTTGGCTATTTCAGCGATTGACGATAAAAAATCAGTTTAAACCGTTATGACGAAAAATAATTTTTTGTTTTAATCGACGAGATGGAAATTTTGCCGTAAATATACACGGAATAAAAAAAATAAAAAAATCCGAACAACTTTTTCCCGAGGTGGTGATGACGACTTTCATCTGACGGATTCGTTAAGGAGGACGTTTTTCATCTTTATCAAATTATACTAATCTTTCCTCGCTTTATATCACACTCTCTATACAGTGTGTGTCTTTATGTACTGTGTAGGTGAATAATTTCTTCATTATAATTTTTTTTTTTTTAATTTTTTCTTCATCTAGAACTGACCAATCTAGATTTTTTTTTTTTTTTGACTCATGTATGTCATGAAATTTCGGACACGCTCATCAGAAATCAGTCATTTTTTTTCGTCTTAATCTCCTCGGGCTTATTGATTAATCCAGTAATTTCGCTGCGATGGAATTGTACCTCTAGTCTCGACATATGTTTCCTGACTGATTGTTGTATTTCTTCAGTCTCACACCTTATGTAGTGTCTGGTTAGATATATATACCATCATCAACGAACGAAGTAATTTCTTTTGGAAGCGCTGAATCTTATTCACATTACTTTCGGACGCGCATCCCCAAACTTCAGCCGCCTACATCCATACCGGCTTTAACACCATTTTATAAAGTAACATTTCGTTAGCAACGCGAAGAATATAAAATGTTAATTATAAACTTTATGTTTTCGCGTTTTTTTTTTATTTATTTTTTTTATTATTATTTTTTTTTAATAATTTACAGATAAAAACTTTCGAAAAAACTGGAGGTTGGTTAGATTTATTTAAACCTCCAATTTTTTCAAACGATGGACGAAAAATGTTGTACGTTTACGCTCATCCACAAAACAATTCCGATCACTTCGATCACATCACTTTATTCGATGTCGCTAGTCAAGAAACAATTCCGCTAACTTCGGGCTTACTGACAGTTGTCGAAATATTAAAATGGGACGAAATAAATCACCTTATGTAAGTTCTTTATTCGATTTTAGATACCCATCACGAATACATACATTATACATATATATATATATATATATATATATATATATATATATATATATATATATATATATATATATACACGCATTACAAACGCAAATTAGTGAAAAAAATTAAGAAGTTTTTCGAGCTAAATATAGTACCGAACCAAATCGGAGTGTAAACGGACTGTGTAAGTATAATATAATAATTAACCGCTTAGAATGATATCGATAATATTCTCTCGTAGAAATCATAAAGACGAAACCCATCGATTGTCAATCGATCGATCGGATTTTCGGCATGATTACTTAATTACGTACGAGTTTAGCGCGGCCAATGATTTTTCCGCTGTAAATAGATTTATTTCTATATACAAAAAAAAACAACGATATTTATTTAATTATCGACGAAAATACAGGCAATGGTGGAATATAATTCGAATTATTACAACCGCTAATAAGAAAATAAACCTAAAGAAAACGTCATCTATTATAGCGAAAATGTACCGTCATCATATCTCGCTAAGTATAGGCGTATATTTGATTTAAATTAATGTAGGCGACCATAGTTTAGGCGACTATGAATCTTTACAATAGCAGAATTTATGTTGATACAGGCTAGCTGTAATTTTGATCCGTGTTAATACGGTTAACACGATTGTAAATAGAAAGCCCACCGAAGTCCTGCTAAGACCTAATCGTCTGGCACATAATATGTTCAATTCTACACACGGTTAATTATCGTAAATTCCGACTCATTTTACTGGCCATTATTATTCTATATCATACAATGTTGCTGTTTTCTTTTCCAGTTATTTTCAAGCAACGTCCGAAGATCGTCCGGAATATCAACACGTTTATAAAATTCCGGATACCGCGACGAACGTTCCGCATAAATTCGAATGTATTTCTTGTAAGGATGAATGTTCGGTTAACGCGGCCACATTTAGTAACAATAACGATTATTACAGTTTAAGTTGCAGCGGTCCGGATGTACCGAAGATTTCGTTCTACGACAAGGTAGAATATAATTATGTAGTTAGAATTTTATTAAACGCGACGAACTGTGTGAGCTCCGGAAATCGTCTCCGAATAAAATTAATTATTAAGAATATGACGAATTTTCTATAATGGCTCAAAAAAAAAAATTGCGAATGAAATAAAAACGACCAACTTCTCGGTAATAATGAAATATGGCCGCTTAATTTTTAATATAAACACGTTTTTCTGAAGGTGGAAAGGTATTAGCCTGAATAACGACTATATTAGATGCATACGTCATAAAATTTAGCGTAATACGGAGGAATTGCGGTTGTAGCAAAACGATTCAAAACAATTTTTTATACAGACGCATGAAGCCGCGGCATTAATTTTCAAATTTTATTAAGGACTTTCGTGTTATATATATATATATATATATATGTATGTAATGTATTGAGTAATATCATAGCTGAACTTTGTAACTGAAAAACTAGAACTCTCTTGAAAATGAACGGCCATCCCTTTTTATACATTTTTCTTAAGCGTTGTTAAACAAAAATTACTAGATTTTCTTCATTATTTACTGGCTGTAATTTATTTTTACTGGCTGTATTAACTAAAATTATTTGGTCAAACTAATTTACTGTTTTTTTTTCCATTGACTAACTAAAATTAATTTTAACTATTTTATAATAATAGTTTATCTACTACAAATCCGGTTTGGTTATATTATAATAATTTTAATATATTTTACTTTAATTAAATAAATAATTGTATATATATTTTTTGTTTTATTATATTAATTAAATTAAATATTAGTTTTCCACCTTCGATATAATAAATTTAGATTTATTATAACGTGAACATACGACGATCGTCGTAATACATACGTGTATATATACACGTATACTATACTAATATATAAACCTGTTAAAAGTAAGACATAGCGATATTGTATTAAAAATAATTTTGTTTGTTCGCACATTCACTCTCATGTTTACGCTCTCTTATTTGCTCACACTTGCACTCTCATCTATCTCCCAATTACACGCGCACTCTAGTTTCCTAGTTTTACTTGTATTTTTCTTTTACATAATTCGTGTAACAGCATTTCGGTTATACGCTGTACGTCTACTCCCCTTTTTCCTATACTTATCTATTTTCTTCGTTATGTAAATGTTTCCACTCGGCTTTTTAAAATTTTTCATAACTTATTTATTTTTTTTCCCAAAAACCTATATATTTGATAGTATAATACACAAACACACTTATACATTTTCTTATTAATTATTAGACGCTTCGTCGAGCAAAATTGTTTGCCGACGAAAAATTAACAATAAACATTTTACTTATTTCTTTAAATTCACTTCGGTCCTCCTCTACTAATATAATTTCTCGAAGTGTGTATAACGGTAATATCGTCTACTACTACTACCGCGACCACTTTTTTCCCCGAAAAAGCGTATATTTATGAAAATTCGCGATAAATCTCGTTCGACAAGATTCGTGGTCGAAATTAATACAGGAACAAATTACGGAGAATCAAACCGCCAATAGAACAGCGAACGACGTCATACCGAGCGAACAGACACGAAGAGATGAACTCGATTACGAATCGGCCACACTAGGTTAACGCAAATCGAGAGTGACATGCAAGTTTTGTCAAGATTCAGCGTCTACACCGTGAAACACGTCATTACAGAGTGTCCGAAATTCGAACAATAACGTAATCTTAAAAACTGGACTAGATATAATTGAAACATTACAATGAAGATGTAATAGAGCGAGTAATATACTTTCTAAAAATAACCGATTTAAAAAAATTATTATAAACTAAACAGCGTTATAAGTAGAAAATAATTTTTCTGTAATTTATTCTAATTTCCGTGGACACAAATGACCTTTGTAGTCGAGCGTCCTAAAATAAGAACACAATAATAATAATAATAATAATAATAATAATATTATATAATACAATAAAATATACGAAGTAAACCCAATCACGCACACTTCCACCTAATTCTTTACTTAGACAATATATGTTCCGTCAAGCCTTGTCGACGGATCTACACAATTTTACAGTATATGTACATCTAAACTATTATTACATATATATATATATCGTTAATTTTTAATTTATAAAGTTTACGTATGCACTCCCACATATACGCAAAGTTACCAATTATAGTACACATTCATTCACACTCTTACAGTATCAATTTTCATTTACCATATTGCGATTACCTCACTTAGTAGTAGTAGCAGACGTTATATTAACTTATCGCTATTGTCGAATTCACTATAAATTGTTAAATAATTTTACTTTATATGCGGTTACAGTTACGATCTTCTATCTCTTACTATTAATTTTATATTATCCACATATGACTACTCTTTAAGCTGCTGTTTTAGTTTCCCAATTATTTTTTCTTCCGATATATTATTTAATCATCATCACGTATTTATTAGTTTGCTCACCAAACCTTGACCGTGCTACCGAACATATTATATATGTTCGTTTTCCTTAGTTTATATTTTATCTTCGTGTTTTCGTTTAAATCTATATTATTTACTAAACAATCCCAAACTTTGGTCAACAAATACAGTCCCGCTATATTTTAATACATTATGATGACGTAATAGATCGTTTAATGGTTCGTTCTGATTTCTACACTTATAATTGTTAATTACAGACGTTTGCAACCGATCTATTTTTCTCCCACGTAATATTTAGACGTCAATTAATTCCCACGCTTATATGCCCTATCTCAATCTGGATTCGACTAGTGCAAAGTATACCATTCTGGTTGTTTCCTGACCTATGTAATTAATTAATTTATTTATTTTTTATTATTTTTATACTGCCCGGTTTAACTACCGACGCTATTACGGCGCTGGTGATTTAACAGTTAGATGTAGTAACTGAGGTTGGAAGAGGAAAGGAACTGTATAACTGAGGGAATAGTTGAAGAACTGTTGGAGGGGAAAACAGATAGAGTACGCGGATGGATATTGGGCCGGGAAGTGAGAAGTGTAGAGCAGTATAGTAAAATGTGGCAAATAAGAGAGGGGTTTGGGAGTAAACAAAAGGGGCAAAAAGTCGGGGGGTTGGTACGTTGGAGAAGATGGTCACGAGAGAGTGATATGTGACCAAGGCGAAGCCTGCTGAGTGCTGTGTAGTTGAAACGGGTTAAATTGGCAGGTGGTTCCCACAAAAACCTACATTGGATTTGATGGCAAGAAGGACGTTATGGTGGCATGAATTCCAGTTCTATTGCCAGTTGTGGTGGATGAAGTATTTGAGGGCTGTGTTTATGGAGACGGTGGGGCTTTATAGATTGTAGGGGAACATTTCTTAATGTATATAGTATCGGCATTATTGATTTCCATTTATTTCACACTTTTTGTATTTGTAAGTTCCATCTTAAGTGTCTATCTATCGATACACCTAATTATTGATATTCACTTACCAGTTCTATTATGTTACAATCCAAATTTGAACATCTATTATTGTCCGTCCAGTAATATGCGCGCATTACTATTTTTTTTTTTTTTTTTTTAAAATATCGTATATTTGTATAATCATATAATACATGAAAACACCGTATAATACATAGCATACAATCACTACACACATTCACACTCCCACATAATTTATATTTAATATACTTAATCTATATGCTCCGTCAAGCTTTCGCTTGTCGACGAATATCTACATTATACATATTACATTTATATTAATTATTTCACAATAATAACGATTTTAATATACACATAAACTCAGTCACCTCTCACTTCTGTACACACTTTTACTCACACTTACTACTACTACTGCTACTACTACTACTAATACAACTTTTTTTTTTACGTATATTCGATAATATAAAACATGAAAAGATTTACACATTTTCTTATTAATTAATACGCGCTTCGTCAATCAAAAGATGTTAACTTGTAATTTTAAATTTACACGGTACTGTACTATGCATATATATACATTCGGCATTGACACTCGTGAGATCTAGAAAGGAGGTCATGGACAAGCAGTATGCCTTGTAAAAGTGCATTGTCCGTATAAAGTTTGCGGAGAGTCTTTAAAACGTAAATTGAATCAGAAAGGATAAGGAATTTAGAAGAAGATTGCACCGTGGACAAGAACTCTAGACACTTGAAAATCGCAAAAGATTCAGCTGAGAATATGGAGCAGGACTTAGGAAGCCGAAAGCGATGAGTGAAAGGGGGCACCGGTAGACCCCACACGTCCACCAGATTTAGAGCCATCGTTAAAACAGCAAACAGCGTGCTTATATTTAGAGATTTCAAGAGCGATATAGCTGTTACATGGACCGGGCATGAATATTTAGGAAAGATGGGTTAGTTTCTGATATGGAGTGGTTGTAAAAGCCAGAGTGGAGGGTTGGTATATATTGGAAGAAGCGGGGGATTAAGAATAAATTTGTTAAATTTAGGAAATGAAGATAAGAACTTATTTTTGATGCTGATTGCATAATTAGGGATATTTGTGGATTTTTGATTGTGGCCGGGAATATTGTGCAAAAGGTCATTGAATGGTAGGTTTGGGGAGATAAGTACGGAGGTGAGGAAGTTACCTATCAAGATTCGCCTTCGGAAACTCGAAGGAAGTAATCCCGATTCACTGTTAAGACTTATAGGACTAGTATGAAAAGCCCCGGTGGCTATTCGAATGGCTGAATGTTGACTGGTGGATCCCAGCAAGCACTTGGCAGCAGAGCCGAATGCTGGCAACCGTACTCTGATCCAGAACGAATTAATGTTTTATATAACAGTAGTAACACGTTTCGATCGCCTCCGTTACTATTATTAATTATCTTCAATATGTCTAAAGCTTTTATAGCTGACTTCTTGCGGTTTTTGATGTGCGTGCTCCATACCAGTCTGCTGTCAAAAGTTACGCAAAGGTAGCGCACTGTATTCTGAAAACAAAGTTCTAAGCCATTCATGAAGATTCTTGGGCGTTGACTGCACTTGGTGTTTCGGTGGAAGTTAATACAAGTTGTTTTTTCTGCTGAAAAATTGAAGCCTCGTACAGACGCCCATTCGACAATTTCGAAAACGGGAATCCAGGAAAATAAAGAAAACAACTAGAAAAAAAATCAATAATCACACACACACACACACACACACACATATATATATATATGTATATATATATATATTTGATTAGAAGTTAATTTTATATAAAACTATTATCCGTCCTGCAATGACTTATTCTTGAACGGTTTGGTGCTCTAGAATTTTTTCCTTACCGATTTATTATTTATTCGGAAATCAATGATTTCATTTTCAGGGGGATTGTTTTGCGTAAATTGTGAAAAAATAAGAATACTTAACTATTATACTTTTAGTATTTTAAAAATTCGTATACTTTTCTAATTGCATAAATTTTGTACCTATTCATGCGGAAATTAATGTTTAAAATATTTCGGTTTAATATTAGACATTTTTTATCTTGGTATCGATAATCTAACTTCATAATTTTCAATTTTTCTAATTACGTTTTTAAATGGTTCTCGAATTTGTATTACACTTTGTTGACTTTGACATTATTAATGTTACTTTGCCACGTTGCGTGAACACTAAAAAATTGTTCGTGTGTGTATATGTATTTGGAGTGAAGAGGTGCAATAGAAACCGATAGATTTTTTTATACACACATAGTAAAATTCGGCGCAAAATCTTCATATAACATAAAACCATCAACCGTTGTAACTAGGAATTTTAAAGCACTTTTTTAAAAGATTTTTTACTTTTTATAATATGTTTTACGAAAAATATATAATTAAAATTTGCTTATATTGTTTAATAGCCTAAAATAATTGAACTATTTTATTACATCGTCAATTTTTATGCTGTTCCGGATATTTCTGTTGGTTGTGCAACTATGCCGGCTTTACATACAAGCGGTACATAAACTTTCAATGTAAACAGCAAAATTGTTCGTCGATAATTTGTTTGATGTAAAATGTTACAATTCTAAAAATAAACCGCGTATTTTACTTAAAACAGTCTAACGACTAATAACTTTCAATTTTTTATTTTATTTAATTTTTTTATTTTTATTTTTATTTTATTTTAGTTATTTATCTATCTTTTGCGCACAAACTCGATATAACACGTAACTGCAAGTGATGGAATCGCATCAACCGTGATAATTATTTTCGTAATTTTCAGAAAAACAAAGAAGTTTTGGTTTGGGAAAAAAACGAAAGGCTGCAAAATATTTTGAAAGACGTTGACTTACCTCGTTGGAAGTATCTGAATGTACCGTTGGAAGATAGTAAATGGGTCGCTCGCGTCAAATTATATTTACCGCCAAATTTTGATAGCAGCGGTCAGAGGAAATATCCTTTACTGGTCAAAGTGTAAATAATTCGATTAATCCGCGTTTCTGAAATATTTCATATACATGCATATATATATACGTGTGAATAAAATTAAATGAAAATTAAACGGATTAACACTTTCAGTAATGCTAAGCGGCATTTGGTGGACCTAGAATATATCAATTTGACTCAAGAGTTTATATACATGTCTTCAAAATTTGCCAGTACACATATTACATTCGCATAGTGACGAAAAAATTTTTGGAGACCGTGTTTCCTAATTTACTAAATCAACAAAATCAAAGCAAAAAAAAATTCAATTTAAAATGATTAAATATATTTATTAGAAGCGCTGCGCATAATTAAAGTACGATTTTTTTTTTAAAAGTAAATTATACTTCTTTCAAACTTTAACGTTTAAGTTAAACAAACTTTAATGCCAATATTGACAATGTTAAAATAATTTTAAACTAATTTTTTTTTTTTAGCATATATTAAGCTGATAAGAATTAATCTTGCCCAATACACCTAGAAGCGACGTTAAGTTAGGTTTTAAAATAATTTAAACATCGTGTTTAGCAGCTATTATAAAGCTGACAGCGTACTTGATCTTGCCCGAGAAGAGCGATATTAAACTAAAGGATTATGTTTAAAATGATTTTAAAATTGTTGTAATTAATAATAATAATTTTCAATCTAATTCATTTAGGAATTCGTTTGCAAGCTAATTTTTAAAATAAAAAATATTCAATTCATCGATACTATTCAACCGGTAAGATATGTCGTAGAATATTAGCACTAAAGTTTGTTTATTTTAAACAGCAAAGTTTGAAAAAAGTGTATAATTTATTTATTTTTTTTTAAATCGTACTTTAATTTTGTACGGTGCTTTTAATAAGCGTATTCGGTCATTTTAAATCGAATATTCGATGAATATAAAGGTTTTTTTTTGTTTCGAAGTATCGCTGTTTTTAGTCGTTAACTTGTTTCGCATTAAAAAAAAAAAATTAATTCGGGTGAAATTTTTTTTCGTTCCGTTTTGTGTTGAAAAAATGTCTAAACTCAAATTTTCCCTTTCAATTTTCTTTTTAAACCGCGTTTATAACTTATTTTACTTTTACAGTTTTATTTTTAAACGACTTAATAATAATAGGTTTGCAAATTCTTATATTTCGTCCGTTTTATCTTTTAATTATTCGACGATATATAGCCACATTTTGAAGGCACGTCCGATTACTTTTTCATCTACTTCGTTAGTGCCCCCCCCCGGTTTTTAATACAACCGGTAGTACACAACTGTAATATTTTATCACAGCCTCGATTTGAAATCTATGGTTTTATCGCGTAATTATTATTCTCTTCGAAAATGTAGTCTCATCGATCGAACTACTAAAAAGGCTCACTACTATCCGCATCACCATCTGTCATTTTCTACTACTAGTGATGTGAAATCCTTTTTGAAATCCGGGAAATGATTATGGTGCTCAGATCAACAAAATCGGCTTTTTCTTTTTCTGATCTTTTCTTCCGAAATCCTTATTTCGTTCTTCTAGTAGGAAAAATTATCATTCTTACCTCTTATGTCCCTTGTTATATTCTCTTACGCCACTTAGAGCTTATTACGGTCTTTTTTTTTTCCCTCTTATCCTAGCTACCGACTTATATCCGCAACGTGTTCCAATCCATTCCCATAAAATCGTAAATTCGATTTAGTATTCTTCTATTTACCGGTCGAGCGTAGCCCGTTCGAGCAGCCGGCGTCTGTTAAAATAACTACTAATAATTACAGTAATAAAAATAATTCTTTTTAAAATAAAACGATTATATATTTATTAATTTCTCGCGTAGCTATAGCGGACCGGGTTCGAACTTAGTTCAAGATAGATTTAGCATCGACTGGAGTAGTTATCTTTGCGTGAACAAAAACGTTATCATAGCTTTGATCGATGGCAGAGGATGCGGTCTTAAAAGCGAAGAAATGCGATTTTCTATTTATCGAAAATTAGGAACGTACGAAGTCGACGATCAAATATTCGTCACTAAGTACGTACGCGTTATTTATTTAAATTATCACGATGTGCGACGTGATGATGACTATGATTAATTAGATAACAAGTATTTATTACGCGGTATCGGTATGAAATAATAGTTTATTTCAATATTACACTTGTACAACGAAAACAATTAACGTAATATTCGACTAATACCTACGCCGCGAGCATCTTAAAAAATGAAAAATTACTATTATCAACTCGTCCAAGACCAAAGCGTTATTTTTCACGAGCAATACTACCATCAAGACGAGAACATATTGCCCGGTGTCTAAGAACATTCGTTATCTAGGTATAATCTTAGATAATCGATTGACATTTGCCGCTGATCGCGTTAATTACATTAAGGTCGATAATTAGTGCAATTTTTTTTTTTTTTTGTTTTTTTTTTTTGTCGAAAATAATTTCCGAATCTGGTGGAAAACAAATGAATCCGTTATAAAACTCTTATTCGACCAATTATTACGTGTCTCGATGCCATATTTCCGATACTAATTTCAATCATTCGCACTTAATACAGAACCGGTGCTGTCTCGAAAATCGTCTACTATTCACTACATCCCACCCAGTCTACAATAACGTACTAGGTAATAAATTACAGCGCCTGTATCGAAATAAACCTAACGCTTCTAACTCTACAACCGTCCGAATTCATAACCTCTTAGATAGACTTCGATACACCTTAAAATTAGAAAAAAAATTACCTAAATTACCTCCCATCGACCAAATGCGACGATAAATATGGATCTCTAAACAAATATAGTAAAAATTCAACATACACATCCTGAAAACTAAATTTAACGAACTTGTCCGCAGAAACTACGTACACTCAAATATACACCGACGCCTCTAAGACGCTAAATCAAACCACTTCTGCTTACCTTATAAAGGGCAGAAAGCATACCACTTATCTATTGGAACATCTGCGTACACGGGTGAATTAATAGCTATATACAAAGCGTTAAAAAATATAGTCGAAGAAAAACACGAAAATAACATTATATTATGCTCCGACTCGATATCCGCTTTACAACAGAATCAGAAACTGATTAAAAACACTAACTTAGATATTGTAAACATAAAATTCATCATCCGTAAACTCGTACAGAAAAAAAAAAGCAAACAGTGCTCCTTTAGACTCCAGTCGGAAATCACAGGAATTGAAATAGTTGATAAAGCTGCCAGAACGAAATCAAAAGACATAAAAATGATAAAATCTGCACTTCACAAATGATATCTACTCGATCATAATACAAAAAGTCAATTATGTCAGGAATACTGGGAGACCCAGTGCGTTCACACACATATTTTCCAAATCAAACCAATCTTAGGACACTGGAAAACCACTGAACAAAATAAAAGACGCGACGAAGTAGCTATACCTAGATTACGAATAGGCCACACCCTACTTACATCGCAATACCTACTGAAAAATACACCTGCTACAAAATGCCCAATACTCCAATAACAATAAATCACATACTACTGGAATGTGATGCAAACCATCGAAACCTTCACAATATATCAACCGGGTCACTAGTAGTAGTACTACAGGATGACCCTCGAAAAATAGATATATTATTAAAATTTCTCGCACACACCGGATTAATTAATGTCATATTATCCTTAGACGCAAATGATCTTAGTAATTGAGCATCTGCGAATAAAAGAAAAAAACGGTTTTTATCAATTGCACCCTACATCCGAACGAACTGGTTAACGTCGTCGGTAGGTACGATTGCAGACAATTACGGCGAATGTACACTAAATATAATCATCGCAGACTAAAACATTCATTCAACAACAACAACAATATATTTGCATAAGTTATAAAAGGAAATATAACACGGGTTACAAACACCTCACCACGATAACACAGTAAGAATATATAAAATATAAAAGAAAAGAAAACGTTAAGTATTGCAGGAAAAAATATAAAACCTGCGGCTCTAATTACAAATAATACATGTTAATATACAAACTTAAGTCTAAACCGCGAAAATATATTGTTTAGGTTGTGATTTTTCAAAAATAAATATTATGAAATAAAAATACAAAAGGGGAGTGATACGGGTGTCGAAGGTACTTACTAAGTAAAGGGGTTAATTTTAATAAATAAATTATAATTAATTACTGCATAATGTTATGTTTAAGTTGTCCGTGTTTATATTTGAAATACATGAAACGAAGTTGCTTAGAATCGTAATTGGCAATCGAGGAGACGAGTTCTTTTTGGTATGAGCATTTTATAAAAAAAAGTCAATCGATAACATTAGAACAAAATCTCTGATATCGGGTCATTCGTGCATGCTGTCGATTCGGGCATAGCATATAATGCATCTATTTCGAAAGACTTGTAACTTGTTTGAAGGAGGTTTTTCATATAGAGCTCCAGCAAGGACAAGCGTAACAAAGTATCGGACGGATTATTTATAGAGGATTATCTTGTGGTTAATGTCGCGGAAGGACCTGTGATTAAGGATAGGGTACAAGGAACAGAAGGTATTGTTTGTCTTGATTGCGATATTATTTATCTGTTCAGCGAAAGTAAGATAACGAACTTTATCACAGCGCTCTAATGTATTTCCCCGTACCGTCAGATTGCCAGTTAGAGTCGGTCTCCTACGGGGTTGAAGGAAATAGCTTCGGTTTTTTTCAGCTAATTCGTCATTTATTGTAGTATTTTATTATCTGTGATTCATTATGCATAACATTTAATCTTGGTTTTATCTCATTTTAATGCATTAGATCATTCTCATTTGTTTAATGATCATTTTATAACATTTTTATGCAATTCAAAATGTTTAGTGCCCATTGTAAATATATACGTTTGTTGCTGTTGCACGAGCATCGATATGAGAAACAAATAAAAATTTATAACGACTTCGTCAGAATAAATATAACCTTAAACTAATGAAATACACAGTCTTAAATTATGCGACCGATAAATGATGTAAATATATAAATAAATAATGTTATAAACTACCGATAATAATAATAATAATAATAATAATCATCATCATCATCATCATCATATAAATTGACTCAGTAGACCGAGAAGCATTTTTCAGTATTTTAGAAAAATTCGGAATAGATGACATTGTCGTTGATAAAAGAAACATCAATAAATACATAGTCGCGAAAGTAAAATTCCAAAGCCTAATCTTGAAACCGTTTGAAATAAAAACAACAGTTTAGGCGATTATCGCCTATTCCGTTCAGCTGTAATTTGGAAAATACGAGAAAGAAGAAAATACACGGAGAACAAAAGCAAATCAGAAAATTAGTGCGGAAAAAGAACAATCTGCAGATAGACTGTTTCGCCTTTTTAGAATTACTGACAGAAAGTAGTATAGAACGTGAAAAACGATAACTAGAAATTCTAAATGATATGACCGAGAAAAGTAGGACTGAAAAAAAAATCTCTTTAAAAAAAAAACAAAAACGAAATTTACTTCAAATTATAAAAATGCCTGAAATATTATAAACGTCGCGCGCTTCTTCGTGTTATAGGACGTTGTGATAATTGAAAGCACGATTCTCTCGTATGTGTATACTGAATGTGGAGTACGCGTCAACTGCGCTATTAAAAAAAAAACACAAAATCGTCCGTCTTCTCTGGGTCGCCCTATAGAAAGGATCGAAAAATTTCAAATATCCGAAAGAAGCAATTCACTTTAACTCTTTTCAGTCTGTCGACTATCGTGGAATTTTAAATGAAAACAAATTTTTTATCATCTGTTAAAGGCGAAACGTATCAAATTTTCAAAATATTTATAGAACATTATCTACAGTTCACCTAGGACGCGATATTGTAGAATAAATACCCGTATAAAATTTATAATTTTGCGCGAAAAATATTTATAATATACAACTGAAAGGGTTAAATCCACGAATAAAGGTACGTTTTGCTCGGGACGACTGTTACGATAATCGTTGGATGATAATCGTTGGATGATAATCGTTGGATGATAATCGTTGAACGATAATCGTTGACCCCTCCTATTGCTTTGTGTTTCCTATGGCGCCGTTTTGCTTTGAACAACTATGGCTTCGATCGTTAACGACTCTATCGTACGGCTTGAATAGTCTGAATAGTCGTTCAACAGACTGGTGAATATAATCGTTAGTCGTTAACGATTATTTGTTTTGTGAACACGTGTTGTGCTGTTTATGTTACGGCTACTTCATTTTCCGATGCAGACGATGATGTCCTTGTTGAGGAAGTAGCAAATCATCCTTCGCTGCAGCAGCTGTCACATGTGTCATACAAAAATCAGAGGATCAAGGATAATATATGGGCTGAGATTGCCACAAAACTTGGAAAACCTACTAAGTTATTTCCAAATTGCTCAACTGAAAGATGAAAGAATTCCGAAAATTTTTGATCATCTTCGCGCAGATGATTTTTTATCAACTTTTGATATAACCCTTCTTCAGTTTTCATTACAAATGTAGGGTGCACTTTGTTCCTCTTCATGCCATACATGTGGAGTAATAGTTCATCATCTTCCATTTCCTCAATCAAAAGGTGTCCAATCATTTGTCTTTTACATCGACTCAACACAACTCATTATTGACAACTATACAGGTATGCAAATGATGACCGCGAGTGAGAAGAACCGAAAAATATGCATACTATGAAAAATCAACAGGTCGTATGGTACGACAAAACGTTCCGAGCAAAATGGTCCCCAATGATTATCATTCAACGATTAATCGTAGGATGATCGTCGTTGAACATTTAATCATAACAGTCATCCCAAGCAAAACCTATCTTAAAGCGTCCATCGCGGAACGATTGCTAAAAAACGCAATGGTCTTTTAAATTGACTGGAACCATTTATAAATTATTGCAAAAATTCGACTTTACCAACACAGGTATCAAAGCAGAAAGTTCATACGCATTGACTGAGTGTGTAAAACTAGATTTCTTTATAGACTCCTTTATAGATTCCTTTATAGATTCCTTTATAGAATTCTTTATACATTCATTTATAGATTCTTTTATAGATTCCTTTATAGATTCCTTTATAGATTCCTTTATAGATTCCTTTATAGATTCCTTTATAGATTCCTTTATAGATTCCTTTATAGATTCCTTTATAGATTCCTTTATAGATTCCTTTTTAGATGAACGGTTTTAAATAGGAAAGAAGAAAAATGCGAGAAAGTTATTGGAAAAGGTGAAGATAAATAGAAATCAAGCAGTAACATAGACGTGTATAAAAGAATCGAACTGATCATTGGTACCGTGTGGGTACAAGCAAAATCACATTTTAAAACGAACGGATAAGCATTGCCTTAAAGAATTTTTGATTTGCTCGATGGAAACAGAAATACTACTAGATTTACGTCGGATTATGATAACACCAAACAGTGTCAGACGATGAAGAAAATGAGGGAGTATTACTTCAAGTGTAATATTTCCATGATCCATTGTTGACTAAATTTTTTTTTTTTTTTACGAGTAGTTATTGCCTATAAGGGTATTACTCGAAATATGAATTAATTATATATTATTACACAGTTTCGAATTTATTATGAAGTTGGTGAGAAGGAGGAGGTTGTTTACATTCGGTATATTTTTCTTCAGCTGATTGCACCGATATTGAGCAAATTTCGGGCAGATAACCTCGATATGGTAGACTATTAATGAAGTACAGCACAATTCGCATATTGGTGGTGGTTGGGCACTCAGTAAATAGGAGTGCGTACTCAGTGTGTGACCAATATACACTCGGTTGACGGCTGTTTCCAACCTCGGTGAACAAATTTTACCAAACTTTGATGGCCAGATTGTTAAATCCTTCTTTATATTTCCAAGTTTACTCGGCCGAGAATGGAACAACCGATTCCACGCGTCCAGAATTTTCTGGCAATAAATGTGAAAGCTTATATGTAATAAAACTTAATAGATTAGACTATATTTATGTACTGAACAATATAACCTAGTTACGCGCAATTCTACACGTGCACCAGGTTCACAAAGATATTGTATAATAAGTGACTGCCTACATTAAATAGACTAATAACAAGTTTTATAATTCCACTCAGATTATATGCATATTTACCGATAAACAATAATAATAATAATAATAATAATAATAATAATAATATAAATGCCGATAAATTAATTTTCCCGTTTTTCGGTTGCTGTTTTTATTTCTTTCTCCGTTTAGTTATTCATTTAATGAGTCATCCAATCGTAGGAGATAATTAACGAACGAGTTACGTCATCGTTAGGAAACGTTGTTGTTATTAAAACAACTTCGATAATTTTAATGAGCGCGCACAAATCAGTCGCTTCGGTATGTTTTTTCAGTTTTAAGATTAATAAGCTGCATGATTTTTGTATTACTTATTATCTCTGCAATCCTATACCCCCCCCGGTATTATAGGTAGGTCGCATTGTGTTTTCTACGCAGCACATGCTCGTACAAATTATAATTCGCCATTTCCATCCATCTTGCGTCTATATAATAATCAATTGAACATTCATCCCTACATATTCATTTTGATAGTTATAATTCGTTAAACTTAACATTCTACAAAATAATTCGTCTCATCCCGAGGAGTGTGTGTGTGTGTGTGTGTAATCCACAGCAGTGAGCGCTCTAGAAATTGAATGTAAAAAATTGACCTCACTTTCCATTTGACGACAATTTTTAGGCGAATAACTCTATACGCTTGAATTTAATGCTTTCCAACATTCGTACATATATAGCGTCTTCCTTCAGTTATCGCAGAAATGAAGATTTGCTTTCTTAAAACGCTCTCTTCTTTATACAAGTGTCAAATGTTTAACTATAATAAAAATTATAAAATTACGTTAAATGTAAAAAAGACAAAAATTACGGCATTTGGTAAAAAATCAGAAACAATTGCATAAAACTGAATCGAGTAAAACTAGAAGAGGTTAAGGAGTTTTCCCATCTGGGAGGTATTATCACTAAAGACTTAAAAAGCACTAAGTATATATAAAAGCGAGAATAGCCCAGGGAAAAACAGCGTTTACTAAGGAGAAGTCGATACAAGTGCTAAACAAATCGGAAACGAAGAAACATTTTTTAATGTAATTATCAGGAGACGGGATCAATTGGTTGGGCATATTTTCAGGCACGATACACTCATGAAAACTATGTTGGAAGGAACGGTTTACGGAAAACCCCAAGAGGAAGACCTCTCCATGAATATATGACGCAGATTATTAAAGACCTGGATTGCAACAACTACAGGGAACTGAAGAGATTATCAGGAAATAGAAAAAAGTTGCAAATCTACGGATTGACAACAAATGATGATGATTCAATTTACCATCGATTTATTTTCAGTTACCATTCGAAATTAACTATTTACACATATCTATTGACTTCGATACCGTTAATGACCGCATACAAATCAGTCGCTTTGATACGTTTCTTTTAGTCCCATCGGCAAGATTATTGACAGAGTCATACTGATGGCTCTAAATCGACCGACGTAGCTGATTTAATTCTTACTTGAACGTTATAAAAACCTTTGAACTACCAAAATTTTCCTTCGATATTTACATTCGAGTGCCTTGCTATTCTCTGGGCGCTTCGCTTTTAAGCTTCTGCGAATATCAGTCAGAATGTAGTAATTTTCACGGATTCACTCTAACGATCTCGAAGCTATTTTAAATTCCTCATTTAATAGCCGCTGTTTTCCATCGAGCATTCTAAAAAATATTCATTGTCTATCTTTGACGCGGGTTAATGTCAGACTTGTCTGGATTCCCATCAGGTATCCGTCAGAATCATACCGTACACTATCTTGCTAGAAGCATCCTCGAGAATGGCTGATTCTACTTTTTATCTGAGAATAAATTTTCGCACAAGGAATTTTGTAACCGCGCTTGTAGGTATCGCGAAACCAACCTTCGACTTCAGTATTTCGTCGGTTCTTCAATTTTCCTAGCAACTTAGAAAGCGGGATTTCGTTTATTCATATTATACGTCGTCTAAGGCTTAATGTCGACAGTATTCCATGCGTTCTATTCGCGCACAAATTAGCCCCTTCGCCATTCTGTACTCGTTGATCGCCGATGAAAACCGGCTATTTTTCAGTTGCAGTTATTCTAGAATGTACCAATCAAAATTCCTGACACGTATTACAAGTAAAGGAGAATCCCTCTACCTACTAATCTCAGATGCTTGCTGAACAGAACAGTAGCGTATACATGATCATATTCAATTACGTATCAGCCTGAAGTATAAATATTTAATAAGACATATCATCCATTTCTTACAGCCCTGGGTGGAATCACTAAAAAAATCGAAATGTTTATTATAATAAATATATACAACTCGAACAGTTCGGTGATATATAAAGAGGGGAAAAATTTTACCACACCGGCACACATGCCGCAACCGATAATCATTAATTTATATATATACGAATAAGCTTTTTGGTCTTTTTGTATAAAAATTTAATGATTTTAATTACTTTTTTTTTTGTTATTGTTTAATTGTAAAGTAAATGACGTTTCTAAAATAAAATAATTAATTAGTGACGATATAAAAAAATAAACGTGTAAAATATTAACTGATACATTATGTGGAATGTTATTCTTAAGAGCTATCCGTTCCAATTCGTTTGGAGATCTTTTTTTCACATAGTAGGAAGGAACAGATAATTCTATCTTATCTTCGCATTGGCCATACTGCATTGACTCATGGTTACATTATACATAAAACAGATCGACCATTGTGCGCTCGCTGCGTCCAGATGATACCCTTAATACTCCGACATTTATTTCTTGAGTGTCCACAATATTTCACATATCGACCTCAAAATTTCAGTTGCAATTCGCTACAACAGAAGTTTTAACCAATGATCCAATTGCAGTACAAGCAGTTCATCAATTTATCCGAAATATAGATATGATCAACTTTATATAATACCCAATAATTACTTTCGGGTGCTCCTAACCGTAGCAATGGTACCTGACAAAAAAAAAAAAAAATTAGTATCTTCTATGTTCGTTTTGTTTTTAATTTAATCGTAAATACTTGCACATACGTTAGATACCTGCAAGAAAATATTCCTTATATTGACAAGACGAGGACTGCAATTTGGGGTTGGAGTTACGGAGGTTATACAACTGGCATGGCGCTGGCGAATGACGCGGGTAATTTATTCAAGTGCGGTGTTTCCGTTGCACCAGTTACCGACTGGATTTATTACGGTTAATAATTTTATTAAAATTATTTCAAATACGTGTACAATGTATATATATATATATATATATATATATATATATATATTTGAGTTTATACATATGTCTTCAAAATTTATCATTATCATGAGATGTAGGTTTTATCCATTATCAAATCCAATCGTCTTAGAGTGGTATTAGATTGTACTTAAACCAGATCTATGATTGTTTTCAGTTTTAATATTCTAGGTATTTCTTCATTAAGTAGGTTAGCTGCCGATGGATTTGGATGTTGTTGTAGTTTTGATATGTGTCTATGAACTGCTTATTTAATCTCTTCAGCGACATATCTTACATGCAGGTCGGTGTGTAACGTCCTGTTGGAGACGTACCATGGAGCCAGCAGCTGTCAACTGTAGTATTTTATTTTACCTGCGCCGAATTCGATCTACGTTAGTGGCCGATTCTCCCGCAGTTCTGCTGCATACAACCGTATAGGCTTGAACGTTGTTTTATACAATATTAATTTATTATTGATTAAACTGCGAGCGACGGCCTAACAACCAAGTTCGAGCTCGGTATTCTTAGCATTTATATATGTTTCAGGTAGGTTAACGTTTTGATCCGAATGAACAGCAGACATTTAGTAGAATCGCTTTACATCAGTGACTTAGAATTTATCGTGACTTTGTGTTTATCGCGCGCGATGTGATTGCACTTTTGCTCGTTGATTTACAATTTTCCATTTATACGACCATTCAACTATGTTGTCAAGTGACCTTTTGAACATATCGAATGCAACTTTTTAAACATCGTTGAAATGCCATCATTACCGTATCGCTGCAAATGTAGCCTACGTTTTTACTTATCGGTATATCATTTGGTGATCAGTGAGTCTAGGAGAGGCCCCAGTACTCTCCTCTGTGGTACACTTGCCTGTATTTTGCGTGAAGAATATTGTTCATCATTTATCGTAACCCGAAAATATCGTTCATATAAATAGGATTCGATAATGTTGTAATATCGAGCAGGGGCAGTCTTCTTACATTCGTAGCGTATCGCTGGATGCCAGACGTGAGCGAACGCCTGCTGAATATTCAAAAGTACTACGGAGCATATTTCATTCTTTTCAAAGCTCTCTTCAATTTTTTTAACTACTCTGCGAACCTGTTGTACTGTGGAGTGCTCGGTTCGGAAGCTAAATTGCTGATTCGGAATTATTTTATCTTTGTCAATTATCTTCGGAATTTTTTTTTTTTTAATTTTTTCAAATACTTTAGAGTGGATTGGAAGTAAAGAAATTGGTTGATAGAAGGTCATCAGGAGATTTTCTAGGTTTCTGAATCATATTGCGACTTTTCGTAGTACTAGAACGTATAGGTAATATAATGATTGCGTTAAATATATGTTAGTTTTTCTATTAATTTTCTTGCTAGTTCTTCTACAATTTGACTGGTAATCGTAACCAGCAGCCTTCTTATTGCTCAATTTCTTGAGTATTGATTTAACTTCCGAAAAAGAGAAAAACTTGATTACTGTTGGTCTTGAAGATTGGTTTACGTACTCACGAAGTACGTTTTCGACTCTAGATCGGTTTTTATTTGGCTGGAAAGTTTCGGCTAAATGTATGGAAAATAGTTATCAGTGTAACAGACTCCCACTGCGAATAATTTCCAAACTTTAAGGTTGATAGATTAGCTACGTATTCTGTAAATGTATCGTTCATTGAATTTTCAAGAGCAATACTTTCATATTCCTCGTTTGATAATCGAACTGTTTTATCAGATTTCTCGTTCTCATCCGCTCTCTTTTTAGTTGTCTATTTATTTTGTTACTTCCGGGTAAAGCTCAGTATGATTTATTGTATTTTTGATCAAAGGAATGCTTTTACCCGCGCCGTATTTATTATTAAATAATACTTTATCTGTATTTATTCATAAGCCTCCCGACAATATGTTAGATTTAGTCGAATCAATAGCCACTTCAAGGTTTCTGCTTCCAGAAGTGATTAAAGTCTCAAAATGAATTTTTTGCATTGAAATTTTCTCCTACGATGAATCGACTTTCCATTTTATTTTTTTAAAGCGTATGAATCGTTGCCGGCTTATGGAGTATACTTTGGGTTACAGTAAATAAATTTAATATATTATTACTCTGCCTTATCGTTACTCTGATAAATTGCAATTTATATATATATATATATATATATATATATATATATATATATATATATATATATATATATATATAGTTTTCATAATTTCGTGTAGAATACATTATTTTATTATTAGAGTCGTCCCACAGCATGATGTTTTTTGTCCGGATGCAAAGTCTAATAGGTGTTGTAGTTTGGAATATCGAGTTTGAGAAATTAATAGTATGTCAATATTTTTTTTATTGAGATAAATAATTCCCGTCTATGCTATGGCAACCCATTTGATTCCGGAGTAGTATGTTGAGTTGATTATTGAAATATATTTTATCGATCTTCTTTTGTCGATGATAACAGATATGTAAAAATTAGATTATTTATCATTGTGTTTCGCTGTTGAATCGTATCTTTGAATAAACATTTTATTTCGACGAGAAAATTGTTTAGGCTTTGTCGGACATCTGTAGAAGATGTAGAGTCGTGGACGTTTCAGGAGGTTACTCCTGCATATGATAATTTTTGTACAGTTGGTGTCGGCCTTTAAATAATTGATGGAACAGTTTATATTTGATTTGGTGGAGACTGTAGCTTCGGTTTATTTAGTAATTCGACTGATCCTAAGCTGTTATTGCCGGGGATTCGTCGAGCTGTTTATACAAATTCGCGACCTTTGTAATTTGCCGAGCGATTATCCTTGGTGCATTCATGAGTTCGGTGAGTTTGTGCACATTTTACACAAATGACTTCTCGGTTGAAAGATTTCTTTATGTATCCGTACAGTTGGTAACGTGCGAACTGTTTCATATTTAACCCGTGCGGAGTTTCTACACTTAGTTTCGTATTGAGTAATTATTGAATCTGGTAAATTTATTTATTATTATTATTCGGTTCAGTGTGTCCACGAAAAAGAGCGATGTAATAACGATTTAAAATTTACTCCGTGATAATTTTTTTTTTTGGCTTTGCGCCATTTGGCCAGTTTTATCCAATTAATGTATTTTAAATTTTAATGCCGCTGCTACGTTTGATAAAATTATATAAACTGACTGTAAGACAAATAACTTAGGTAATCGGGTGTTCGTAATTTCAGATTCGATATACGCCGAACGGTATATGGGTTTACCGGCCACTAACGATAACTGGTCCGGTTACGTATCTAGTTCTTTAATCAGAAAAGCATTCCAATTGAGAAATAAAACGTTTTTATTAGTGCACGGTACATTAGATGATAATGTACATTATCAGCAATCTATGTCATTAGCGAGGGAATTAGAATTGCACGATATACCTTTCCAGCAGCAAGTACGTATACGAATATTACGTTCCATCTTGTTAATGAATTTATAGCATATTATCCTCTGTGGAAAATCGGTTTTTCCATTATTATTATTATTATTATTATTAATTTATTTACAATTGTCTGGATTCATATATTACATATAGGAGGTGTGTAACTAAAGTAAATGGTGGTTTTTTTTAGCAACGGTGTGTTATCTAACGTTTCGGTATGAATTCTGTAAGTTATTTATTTAACATCTATATATATATATATACGATTTACACCGTCCTAATAGTTAGTTCGCGTTATCTTACCGTCCTAATAGTTAGTTCACATTATCCTAGTATTGCTACAATGCTTAGTTCAAGACGAATAAGATTCCTGCATGTTTGAACAACAATAAATTAATGTTAAACAATGATAATCATTAAAAAAATAAATTCAGCTTTCGGCCTCGATGCGCTTTCTTTATATTTACAACAAAAAAAAAAAAAAAAAACAAAAAAAAAAAACAGTTACACCGCATTCGTTATTCGCGAGCACCCACGTTGTACCTAATTAAATTGCGTTGTCTGTCGCTCTTTATCAAGAATATCGGGACGAAACACATTGTGCTCGCAAACGTCTTTTCCAAATCAAACCAGCACACCGGATAATTACAGAGAACAACGCCAAGAGGTGAATTATAATTTGATTACGAATTGGACACACCGTACATACACCACCGTAATACAGACCGACATGTAATGTTCATATAAGCCGTATACTATCGACGATATATCGAACAATTCTCACTGGGTGTGCAATAATAGAAGACGAGTCTCGATAAATAGATAAATTATTAAAATTCTCGGCATAATCAATACAATATACAACCTCACGCTTAGACGCAAGTGTGATCTAAGTAATCGAACGTCTATGAATAAGATACTAATAATATTTAAAAAACTCGAATCGTTTTTTTTTTTTAGGGGAGGGGGATCTTTAAAAGACACTAAAAGTAATTTCGATTTTTTTATTAGGGAGCCAAAATCAGTGTGTGGGGTTTTTGCAAACCCCCTCGCTCTACAAACCAAATAGGATTGTTAATATAATGACAGAGCTCGCAGGGCGTAGAACCTCACACTTAAATTAACGATGGAAGAAGGGATGAGATAGTCCCTTGTTCTATCTAATATAAATTCGTAGAGTTTTACAACTTTTTCTTTTAAATCTATGTCGGGTCCACTGCTAGACGTAGGTTCTCCCCAATCAATATAAATTGGGGAGAAAATAGCCTAACCTGCCACGCGGGAAATTGGGAGATACCAACAACACACAACACACTGAGCCAGTCACTCATTCAACTCTGTTTTTTCGGCGATTAGACGGAATGCCGCCGTACTCAACGTGCTATGCCGCGCTTAATCTCAAGTAAATAAGCATTATAAATAAGGATTTAAAAATGAAATCAACGAAGAAAAAAAGTAACAAAAAATTTAAAATTCTTAATTTAATAAACATTTTTATATATATATTTATTTACGCATAACATATGTATGTACGTCTATATCGTTGCAGTCATATCCGGATGAAGAACATAGTCTAGGAGGTGTAAGGCATCATTTTTATCACACGCTGGAGACGTTCCTATCACAATGTTTGGAATTAAAATCGGCGTAATACATCCGTATTTTGGGTTTTAATCATTATATATAATATTTTTATTGCGAATATTTACGGGCGATCAGTTTTTTACAACTACTATGTTGTCGTTTTCTTTTTAATTTTTTTTTTTTTTTAAATAGTTTTTGATAATTAATTGGGGAATAAGCAATTTTTATTTTTAAGGAAATATTTGTACTTACTTTACTATACTCATATATATATATATGTGTGTGTGTGTGTGTGTTTACGAAACAATTAAAAGGTATAGTATATATATTTATATTATTGTAGTTCATTTACGTGTTACCTACATTCCATTAAAGATATCCTATAATTATATAAATATACGATATGTATTTTTGGTACAATTTCATCGTGAAATTACCGGCTATCGATAGGAAATAAACAATTTAACAATGCGAAGAATTTTATCTAAATAACTCTCGATGAAACCGGATGCACTTCATATTTAATCGATGTTTAATTGTTACCAAACCAAACAAAATATAACACAATTTAATCACTAGTAAGTTTTTTATTGCGCAAAGCTTTTATTGTGTACGCTTGAAAATGACGTGCAATTGTCGAAAAGCGTTGCGCAATAAAAAACTTACTAGTGATTAAACGGCATTATGATTTTGTTCGGTTTATAATTTATAAAATCACTCTACTCTCCAATATATTCAATTGTTACGCCAGGCAAATCGAAATCTATGTAATTATAGGTTAAAACGAATTTTTCGTTAAAATAGGGACGAGTAATTTCCTATTACGCGTTAACCCTTTCACTATGTCCGTTATATGGTACGTGAAATTTTTAAGCTAACGAAAATTCTTATTTTCTGGCAGATGTAAATTGTCTCAATTTTAAAAATATTTATATAAACGCATCGAAAATTATCTACAGTTCGCTTAAGAAACATTGCTGTATAAAACTGCTGTATAAAATTTCTAATTTCGTATGAAAATTTTATAATATGTAACTGAAAGAGTTTTCAGTTTATAACGTGTTAAATAATTGTTGTGTGTTTATCGCGTTATTTGTTTCTCCTGTTGTAAAGAAATTTACAAATTTTGAAAGAATTTCAATTGGGTCAGTTTCTATAGTTTTGTTTATCATAAGAGCCGACGGTGTTGCGAGTGTTGCCGATCCCTCTATGGATTTTACTTTCCTCCATATTTGGCTCGATGGCGTAAATGGTGAAATTGTAGAGACGTAGGAATTCCAAGAAGCACTTTTAGCTTGTTTTAATGTTCTCCTTGCTTTGGCCCTCAGACGTTTATAACTTAGTAGATCTTCTTGTGAATGAGTTCTTTTGACGATTCGCAGCGCTCTTCTCCGGTTTCGGATAGCGTTTGCACATTCTGAGGACCACCACGGGACTACTTTGCGTCGTGTTGATTGAAGATGTGAAGGAGAGCACGAGTGTGCTGTCTCGACTAAAGTCTGGGTTATATGTTGTATATTCATAAATATGTTATTTGTGGATGTGATTTTCATTTCATCAAGTTTGTCCAGTTTATTTTTGTACGGCGTCCAGTTTGTTTTTGACGGCTTAGGAGTAAATGTGTTTTTAGGGTACTTTGAACCTGGATTTTGTTCGTATATAATAGCTGTGACATGATCACGGGTCCGGATGATGGAAGATATGGAAACGGCTGATTAATTGAGGTGAGATAAACGTTAGATCTAAAGTCGATCATTTACGATGCGAAAAGTTTTAGTGAGTAGGGTCACCGGTGAGTAGTTGTGCCAAACTAGCTTTTTCGACTACCTCCTGCAGGACCCGGCCTTTTGCATTATATTTTCCACCTCCCCAGCTTGGTGAATTTGCGTTGACATCGCCAGTAAAGATTAGCGGTGAAGGAACGCATTGAAGTGTGTTTTCCAAGTCGTCCGTTTGTATTTTCTGATCCGGAGCGATGTAAATAGTGGCAGATTGAGAGGGGTTTTGGTGTTAAAATGATGATAATCGCTACTGCTTGCATATTGGATGGAAGGGTAATACAGTTGTGTATTATGTTGGTTCGAACGGCCAACAGTACTCCATGAGCACATCCACCTGGAACTGGATCCGATTGGTATACGTTAAAATTTTCTATCTGGAAGATTTGGCTCGGTTTTTGATGGGTCTCTCGAATGCATAATACGAGAGGATTGTATTGATCAATAATTGTAGATCTTCGTAGCGCGTATAGATACCATTAGAGTTCCACGAAATTATTGTTTGTTCCATAGAAAACAGTTTAAATTTTTATTGATTATTTGCTGGTGACGAAATCACTCTAATGTTTTTATTTTTTTTTGTGACCCTAATTTTTGTTCGTCGGTAGTTGATGTGGGAATGACAGAATTTTAGTTACTGAATTAGTTCGGGAATGTCATTTGTGAATTCAGCCGCTATAAGGTATGCATTTTGCGACTTGTTGCACATATCTATGAAGCAGATTAAGTTCGTCGGCGTTAGTAAATGTGTTTTAGGTTTTAATGAGTAATCGGTACCGGTAGATGGCGCTGGGCGCTTTTGACTGATTGGTATTGAGACGATGTCTGGGAGAGCGGGAAAACTTTGATCTGTTGCTGTGTTAGGGTAACTTCGGTGTCGTTTGGAATTTCTGCAGGTTTCAGCGCATTTATATCGACTGAGAGGCGGATAAATTGGTGTGCATTATAAGCGTTGTTTACGGAGAGACTATGTTGATCTATTTCAATGTTTAACGAGCAATCATCTCCCTTGTGTCCCGTCTCGTGACATCTGAAGCAAATGAGATCATCTAAAGTTATGAATATTCTATATAGTTTCTATCGTTGTAGTTTAACACGAAGGTATCAGGGAGTTTGATCTTACTCGATGTGTTGGTGTAGACTTGCCGGCGTCAACTTATAATGTGGCCGAATTCGTCATTTTGCGGTTGTTCTCTTAACAAGGAAATATGAGAGGCTAATTGTAGCTGGAGGTTATTTTTTAGCTATTGTTCTATGACTGTATTTGGGATGATCGGGCTTACGTTTTTGAAAGAATTAGTTTCCGCGAGGATGTAGTTTACGGTTTTATGAAGTGTTGTCCGATTGTGATTCCCTCATGAGTGTGGACTATATCATTAACCATGTTTTTGTTTTTATTATTACTAACGCGCGAGGCAGCGATAATATTTTTTGCAAACGATCGATTTAATTGCTCGGAGGTAGTCGATTAATTTTAATTCCGGTATATAATTTAATATTATGCCTTGCCGTTGGATGTTCGAAGTCTAATATCGGAACTATTTTTTTCTTTACTTTATCGGAGTAAGATGGCGTAGTAGGCGAAATGTTCGGGTTAGTTACATTACGATCTGATTTAACGCGGCGGTAAATCGCGATTATCGGAATTAGCTATACGATTATCGTTGCAATTTACTTTTGTTAGTATTAGTAAAAGGAATGTTGTTAGTATTAGTAAATGGAACGAACTCACCGCTTTCTGTTTGCTTTGACATCCGCCTGATAAGAAACGAGTTTGATATCTTTTAACTATAATACGAATGGATTTACGCGGAATAAATAACGAATACGAAGAAACACGTTTAATTTTACAAAAAAAAATTAACGCGAAATAACGACTATACACGAAACACGTTACTTCATGCTGTTCAAAATTACAGATTAAATTAGTTTATAAATATGTGTTAAATTTTTTGAACATTATGTATGAAAAAATGTACACGATGAGATATGCTTCTCAAAAACATGTACAGAAGCGAAGATGTTAAAAAAAAAAAAAACTTAATAAAGACTCAAATAGCTTTAAATCCTATCGACCAACTTGTCTTTTAACGCTTTTAGCAAAATTTAATCTTACCAAGAATACAGAGATAACACGTTAAATAAATAAGAACTTTCTGGATGACAATTTGGTTTCAGAAACGGTATATCAACGGAGTAATAAATTATTGTAATTTTCCAAATAGGAGAAAAATCTAAAAAAGTCCTACACAAAGGCTTAAACTCGTTGAGAATATTTTAAATATTTCGAAGTTATAATTGACAACAAACTTACTTTTAACTATCACTTAAACAATATGATATTAAAACTGAACGAGAAATATCGCCAATTTCTATAAGCACGTCGTCAGAACACTCGGTGATTCGATTTTAATGGCAGAATAATTATATATAAATCGCTATTAGCTCTTGCAGCAAACGAATTAAAAAGCTGTTTAAAATATTACTACGATACAATTTGGCAATCTAAATGGGAAAACGATAGAACATCTTTGAAATGATAAATAACTTTTTAAATAGACATAACTTTAAATTTTCACCGGAATTTTATACGATTCAATTATTAACGGGGCGTGAAAAAAATTGCCCAATACTTACGTCGTTTTGGCTTAAATAAAATTGATAAGTGCTCCTGCGAGTTAAGGAAACGGTAGAACATATTATTTTCGAATGCCCAAACGAAAAAACCAACAAACACTTAGTGGTTTGTGCATATATATTATATCGCGTGTCTTTGTGTGTATCGGCGTGTATGTTTTCATGACATCAACAAGTCTAGTTACAGCCTTGGATAGAATCAGTAATGCCCATTTAAAAAAAAAAATAATAATAAAAAAAAAGTCTATTCATATAAATAGATAATTACTGTAGATTTCAACTACACATATACTCTATATGTTCCAATCGTATACGTATTTTATAAATGTTAGACCATTGTATATAATATTATAATATTATGTCACTTTTTTTCTTCTTCTTCTTCTTGAGCCATCTTCGTTATCGTCCACATCCTTTATAGCTTTGATCCATGCTTGCCGGTCCCGTGCCAATTGAATAAGATTTCCGCACTCTGCTACAGCCATCCATTCGTGGATATTGCCTAACCATGATATTCTTCGTCGGCCAACACCTCGGACACCTTCTACAGCACCCATCAATATGGTTTGTAGTAGCTCATATTTCTCTCCACGCATCACGTGCCCGAGGTAATGAATTTTCCTTAATTTAACAAGTTTGACTAATTCAAGATCTTTCTTCATCCGTTTCAAGACTTCTTTATTTGTAACTTTTGCCGTCCACGGAATTGCGAGTAATCGTCTATAAATCCATGCCTCGAAAGCTTCTAATCGTCTTTTTTGTTCCGCCTTTAACGTCCATGTTTCTGCCCCGTACAAAAGCGTTGAAAGAACATAACATTTAGCTATTCTCCATCGTAACTGTAAGCTAATATCATGACACTGCAGGAATTTCTTGAGTCTTTGAAACTTTTTTTTTTACTTGCATATAATTCAAATACGTGCGAGAGTAATTGTAGCAATAGTAAACAAACCGGACAAGTGCAAGTGAATGTGAGAATTTTCTGATTATTCGTTATCACAAATTATAGTAGCCTCCTCTCCTGTTTAAGCTTCAACCGCACAACTTAATTATCAATAAAATAGAAAACCTAATTTACATGATAAATAAAATATTCAATAAAAATACGCTTTGCAATATGTTCGGAATATTGTTTCATCTTCTAATAAATCAGCTGTTTTTGTGTCTTTACACATCGACTATTCAGCCGTATCAATCTCCGAGTTAGTATGCCTATCTATACAGTTTCTTAAAAAAGTGAAATAACTGGAATTGGATTCCAAATTAACCTGAACTTCTCATTCGATTATCTACTCTCAGTTTATAATGAAATATAATCCTTCGAAAGCTAACTAATCGTGGAACGGAGTTACTATCACTTTAAACTTGTTATACGAGATCCTGGCTATATTATAGCTCAGTGTTCTACCGAATCTGCTGTACTATCTTATATCTCAAAATACCGGATTCTCTTCGGAATATTTATCCGAATGTTATTACGGGTAACTTCGGGTCTTTACAATGTGACTCCAAACAGAGAGACCGCGAATCATTACGTAACAAAAGTCTTAATAGATCAATTTTTATTTAAATATTGTAATTTCCAAAAAACATCCGCTCCTAGGTAACGTCATGAATCTGTACAGTAAACGGAAATTTGTCGATATTAAAATTCCTTACCAAAAGGATTTCCTGATACGTTTTATATATAAAACTAGCCCCTGTTTTCCGTTCGTTTTATTTTAGCCTTCCCTCATCCGCTCCTAGGTAACGTCATGAATCTGTACAGTAAACGGAAATTTGTCGATATTAAAATTCCTTACCAAAAGGATTTCCTGATACGTTTTATATATAAAACTAGCCCCTGTTTTCCGTTCGTTTTATTTTAGCCTTCCCTATAACATTAATCTATTCAAAAAAAAAACCTTTCAAAAATTAACCAAACTCAATTTACCGTTCAAAACTATTTCGGTTCGATGATTAAAACGAAATATCCCATTTATCAGATTTTCACCGATTGCTCTACGAGGATCTACACAAAATGTGAGTACCGCGTTCCTTATTCCGACTTACTCAACAGCTTACTTTGTATTCAGAACTGTTAGAAACTGATAAGGCCCGCGAATATATGTTCCTTTTTGTAATTACAATTTTATTATTTTCTCGGATAGTCTATTTTAGACAATTTCAGTCATAGAACTGGCTCTTTTATTTTTCAAATTGAAAAAAATTCTGATTATTATTCAACAGGGTGGTATCGTAAAATTTTCTGAATGTGCAGCCACATAATAAATTAGCATGCAACGATCAAGATAAAGCTGACGTTTTCGCTAAGCATCTAGTTAAAATCGTTCAACTTTGTAGTAGTAATACAATCACCGATGAAGGAGAAATTATTCAAAAATATCTTAAAACACCGTTTCAAATGTCTCCGCCTTCAGACGTGTGTTACTCCTATAATAACTGCTAGAATTCTCAAAAAGTCACCAAGAGCAGACGTACTTATATGAATGCGATAATTCATATAAGGCTATCATCCAATACAGTGGAAATTCGCTTCCATTATCATGATTCCTAAGCTAGGAAATCCGCAGTCAGAAGCTACTAGACCCGGTTCAAACTAACTATTTAAAAAACGTATATTTAGAAACCTATTCTAGAAGAAAATAATGTAATACCTAACCTACAATCTGGCTTCAGAAGCCGTTATCATAGCATAAAGAACAGATAAACGGAGTTGTCGATATTATAACTAAAAGCTATGAAGATAAAAAATATTACTCTGCTCCTTTGTTAGAAAAGGCTTTTTATAAAGTCTGGCACAGTGGCCTACTCTATAAACTTAAATATAAATTGCCTCACCAATACTTCACGTTATTTAAATCTTACCTTACAAATCGTCACTTCCACATTAATGTAAATGGTGCTTATTCTAACATTCGTAGGAGTGCCTAAGGATAGTGTACTAGGATCGGTGTTATATCATATTTATATGTCTCATTTACCAGAAACACATCGCTATATTTCACATTCTTCGTATTCTAACTTTTAGCTTTAATAATAATAAAACAAGAATATTTCGACAACATAAAACATTAATTTACCTGCCAGCTGTATCGTGAATGTAAAATTATGTATAAATACATTATAAAACGTATTGGCGATTAATAGCTTCTCTAAAATACGTACGTACACACATATATTCATATATATATATATATAAAACACATTTATGAGTGTAAATCAAAAATTGTATTGATGATAAACTAACTCAAACATTCACTGTGCGGTTAATCTTTTTTTTTACAGCTTATAATATATATTCAAAATAAAGATAAATTCAGAATCAAACATTTTTATTTTATAATTCATTCATGTTTTATTAAACTTATTAATCATATTTAATAACAAATAAATGAAATAAAAAAAAAAAAAAAAAAAACATTGTCGGACCTGATTTAATTATAGGTCAAAAATTAATTTTCTAGCTGTTTTTTGCATTATATGAGGAATGATTCCGTGAAAACGTTTCACGTGTTTTTTTATTCTTTAATACTTAAAAAAACAATATTTACTATAATATATTGGATTAAATGATTATCTCTGTAAACAAAAGAGCACCAGTGTCAATTTCCTATTTGAGGACGTACCGTTAAACTAGAATACAATTCAACGCCATTCAAATTTTTCATCTGCTCCACACGTTCATGTACGTTATCGTTATAAAATCTGACATCATAAATCTGGTCACTGTGTTTACAAATATTTGTAGTCCGTTGATGAGTTATTACACGTTTAGAAAATGATGTGCGAATCGGAATGGGAAAGTCATGAATTTAGTGAGTCATTTTGGGTGTCTACATATTTCGAGAAAAAAATGTGATAGATCACAACGTTATAGTGTAATATCATGATTGGCATTAGCTCTTGTTTGTTAAAAATGGTTTTCTATTATAAATATTGTAAAGGATATAAGCTAAGAAATAAGTTATTGATACAAAATGTAGATAAAATATTAAGAACTAGATTAATAGCGTCATAAGTAATAATAATGATAATAATATTTTGCAAATAATAGATATATAATATTTATTAAATATTTTTCTCTAACAATGAAATTGTAATTGTTTTTTATTTTTATGAAACAATTATTATGTGTAATAAAAAAATCCCCCTCCAGGGGTACTTTGTATCTTCAGGGACCTGAGTTCTGACCGGTATGGGACGCGTCCACAGGTGGCGGATAGTGTAACGGCCTACAGATTTAGCTGCGAATAAGACATTAGTCGAATAAGCAGTCGCGGACCAAGAGCGGCTACTGGTGGAAAGTCTCAAGCAGGTGATTCCAGTAGTGAAAGTATAAGAGACACGAGGATGCAGATGGTCAGCTTGAGGAACTGACCATAAAAGTCTGCATAAATCTTATGACTGTCTCTCCGTCGGCGGGTTAAGGTCGCCGTAAAAACCTTAAAACACTGTTACCTCCTCAGTAACGAATCGCAATTGCGGTTCGGGTCTTTACCCAAAGGCTAAAGGAATAAACCCTAACAGAAAATCATGTGGAAGGCAAAGGGAAACCACCGCATTATTATTTTCCCTAGTAACCATGGTGTGCTGGCCAGCAGCGGCATCATTACTCTTTCAAGGTTGATGAAGAATGACTTCATCTAAGGCTTGAATGAGATATTCACAGGCGAAATTACTTATTAATTCCCCCGGCTGTGGAACTGCCAAGGACATGACTAAATATGTTAAGGAGTATGAAACCATAAGCGAATAATTAAAATGACGCTTAACTACAAGCCAACGAATTGCCATATTATACAGGTATACATGCCAACTTGTGACTCGGATGATGAAGAAATATTTAAGATTTATCGTGAACTTGGAGCAATACTGAGGAAAATACCAAGTAACGAAATAGTGGTCATAATGGGAGATTTCAACGGGATGATAGGTTCCACTGAAAACGACGTTAATATCAAAAGGAACGTCGGTAAATTTGGATTGATTGACGGAAACGAAAGAGGAGAAATGCTTCTGCAGTTTGCTATTGAGAATGATTTGGCGATAAGCAACACCATGTTCAAACATCCCACAGGGCGGCTATCAACGTGGACCACACCAGGAGGAGCTCATAAAAATCAAATTGATTATGTGTTAATCCGTTCCAGGCGGAGAACCTCTATAAACAATGTGGTAGCAAGACCTGGAGCAGAATGCGGATCAGACCACAAACTTGTCAAAGCATTTGTTAAATTAAAATTACATGTTACAAAAACAGGAAAGACACCGGACAGACTATCAACTATCAATTTTAAAGAATTACAGGGAATCATAAAAACAACGAAACAACAAGATACTGAAAATATTGACGCTGACCAAATCTGGCAAGTAACAGAGAATTTTGATACAGGCAACTACAAGAAACGGTACAAAAGAAGAACCAACTAGAAGAAAGCACTGGCTGTCTGACGAAACACTAAAATTGTTAGAAGAAAGAAGAGAAATTAAAAGAATTAAACTGGAACTACGAGAACAAAGAATGAAGGAAATTAATAAGACAAAGCATCATGCAGGAGAGACAAGTCGAATCATATTAATAAGTTATGTACAGAAATGCAAAAACATGCAGAACATAATGAAGCCAATGATCTATATAAAAAATTAAAATCACTTACAAGGGAGTTTAAACTAAGAAAGCAAGCAATACAGAATGATACAGGGGGAGACAGTAAACGCCCATATTTTGATTGATGAAGTGTGAAAAGAATACTGTAAAGCGCTATTTGCAGATAAGGACGTGGTCAGCGTTAGAACAAATAATACCAGCGATAATATAAATGTAAAACCATCAATATTAAGAACAGAAGTACGCAAAGCAGTCGAAAAAATAAAAAACGGTAAAGCTGCAGGACTAGATAACATCACAATCGAAACAATAAAAGCCACGGGAGAATGCGGAATCGACATTATGTATAAATTGTGTTGGTTAAATATAGGAAAGTGTGAAATGGCCGTACGACTGGTGTCTTACATCACTCATACCGATACACAAAAAAGGATCCACATTACAATGTATCAATTACAGACTGCACTAATATCTCATGCTCTAGTAAAGTAATGCTGTCAATTATAAACGATAGACTGAAGACATTCCTGCCTAAAAGAGATCTCCCCGGAGCAACTAGGATTTATGCCAGGCAAAGGTACAAGAGAACTGATAATAATAACAAGACAGTTAATAGAAAAAGTTCGAGCGTATAACATTACAACGTATATGTGCTTCATAGACTTCTATAAAGCATTTGATTCTATTCACTGGGAGAAATTATGGTTCATATTACAGGAGATGGAAACCCCCGGAACATCTCGTATATTTAATAAAGTAATTGTACAAAAATAATTCGGCAGTCGTGCGTGTAAACAACATAAGAACTACTAACTTCAAGTTGGGAAAGGGTGTTAGACAAGGACGTCTCTGTTGTCGCCTTTATTGTTTAACATCTACGCCGAATATATTATGCGGCAACTACTGAACAATTGGGATGATGGTATTTCAGTGCGCGGCAAAAAACTTAATAATTTACGCTACGCTAACGCTTTTGTCATTATAAGTAGCTCGGAAGATAATATGTCAAAGTTTATACAGAATCTCGAAGATCGATGCAGGGAATATGGATTACTAATAAACAGGAACAAAACGAAAGTGATGATAATAGATAAAAATGGTAATGACAAACGGCAGAAAGTGTGCGGATTGGATGTTGTGGAAAATTTCACGTATCTTGGCTCAATACTGACATATAACGGTAGCTGCTTACCGGATATAAAGAGGAGATTAATATTAGCGCGTGTACTGCGACAAAATGATTATCTCCGATTTGGATAAATACGGCGCATTGTCTATAAACACAAAGCTTAAACTGTTGGACTGTCTGGTGTTTTCAATTGCTACTTATGCGTGCGAGACTTGATCCCCCACTCTAGACTGCGCTAATAGAATAGACGGGTTTGAAAGTTGGGCCTACAGTAGGTTACTACGAATATCGTAGATAGACCGGAAAACTAACGAATATGTCTTCCAAAAACTAAACATACGTATATATCATGTAGAATAAAGAAAAGAATCTTGAAGTTTTTCGGACACATAGATACGGACTCTCTGCAAAATCTGATAATTACCGGGAAAGTATGCGGGAAGAGGAAAAGTGGAAGACCGCGGATGCGCTGGGTTGACCAGATAAAATCACTAACCGGATTAAATCCACATGAAGCATTGTTGGCTGCTCAAGACAGATCGGATTGGACAATAGCATATGCGACGGTCTCATAATATCACTACACCCTTCCGTGGGTCCAAGGGAAGGAGAAGAATAAAAAAAAAATAATAAGTGAAATTTTTTACAATCAATAATATATATTGGGTAAAAATGTTGTTTAATAATATTTGATTCCGCTAAGCGTAATTTTTATTCTTTGTACTATTGTTAATTTATGTAAATCAATAAATATTTTCTTCTTCTTTTTTAATAATAAGATTGTAATTGTTCTTTATTCTTAAGCAATATTTTTCAAGGTGTGGTAATATTTAAAAATTTATGGGGTATTTTTTTGAAAAATATTCGTATTTTAATTTTTTTACTTGTTGGGGAAAAATACATATCATCTGGCTACACTGAATAAAATATAAGCGAGTCTGTTTATTAGCAGAGATATTTTGTCGGTTAGTTTTCGAATTTGGTTATTGGTTTTTTATTTGCTTTAATTATATTTAATTTTTGTTTCAATATGAGTAACCGTAAAATTGAAGGTATTGTACGATGTTAATTCTTTTATACTCATTTCTATTGTGATAACGTTAATATTTTGTTAATGTGCTTGCGAAATTTTGCAAACTGACATCGAAAAATCAAAGAATCATTGGATCATTAACAAATAATATTGAAAATTACTTTATTCGTAGATGGCATTGTATTTAGAGATTATGATTTGAAGGAGCTTGACCAGGCAATTTGCAAAAGAGAATGGAAATTGATAAGGGAAATGAAACCTTATAAATCTTCAATTAAGAAGCCGTTTATAGTTGGCGTTGTCCACCATGCGAGTGGATATCAATCATTAACTCCGGTGTCCAGCGTAAAACAACGTACTATAAAAGTATGAAATATTTGTAACGATTTAATTTTTTTATAATACACTTCATTCCGTGTTGGTTTTTTTTTTTTTTTTTTATCTCAATCCTACAATTATACCGCATAATTTTCAAATCTTGATTTCGGAATTACAATGTAAATTGTTTATTAATAGTAATTTTGCTTTATATATTACAAAATAGAAATTTGCGAGCACAGTTGTGACTGAATTATGATTTTTAAGTTTTATGTTAAATTTAACTGTAAATAAATTACATTTAAGGAATTAAGTGCATCCGTTTTGATCACTTTATAATTTCGTATTTTTTTATTTTACATTTACTAATTTTTTGTATTTCTTTAAAGATGAATCTCAAAAGGAAATTATTTCCCGTACATAGTAGCACCAAGAAAAATATAATGTAAGTTCATAAAATTTTAAGCTTTTCATTTATTAAATAAATTTATGTAACTCAATTTCTCGTAATTTTATTAATTAATTGGTCCAATCTGAAATATTTGTTTATTTTTCTGACGATATTCTCAGCTTCTTTCCTAATGTACTTTCATTACGAAAATGTGAAATATATATGATACGTTGGTTTTCTACCTTTAATGTAGAAATTTGTTACTGTTTTAGATGATATTAAATAAGTACTATATGATTTGTGCGAACGATATTTACATTCTTCGAAAAAATTCTGTATTACATTTACGTTCTGATTTTTTTGTCCATATGCTTTTCAAAATTATAACAAGTTATTTAGCATTAAAACTTTTTTTGTTTAGTAGAATGAACATAGATCGCTTTCCGTACACAATTAATTCCATCAAATTTATTCCAACTGGTAGTTTTCAAATAACAAGATAACTCTGCTGTGTTCTGTTATACCTAGATTGGAAGAATTTCAGGCATACGCGATATCCCTTTCCAATTCATATTATCGTATTCATACAATTTTTCCAATAAAAGAACATCCTTCTTTCCAGAGAACTACGTCCTTTATCCTTCGTCACTGATCCGGGCTACATTCGATAATATTATCACTGAAAATTTTTGTGCGCACGTCCTTATTTATACAGATGAATCGAAGTCTTTTCAGGGAACGGGAGCAGCAATTTTCACCCCATTTCTTAATATTAGCAGGGCATACAAATTATCTGATCTTTGTTCCGCATTTACTGGTAAGTGTGTAGCAGTATTTCTATCATTATCATTCTTAATTGATACAAAGCTTCCGGGTAATTATCTCATTATCACCGACTCACAAAGCATTTTGAAGGCTATTGAAAACAAAGGAAAAGCGTCAGATTCATTGATTTCATTCATAAACTTTATCATCTGGAAACAGTGTTCATCCCGTTTCTTAATATTGGTAACGCCTACAAATTATCCGATCTTTGTCCCATATTCGTCGCTGAGTGTGTAGCGATGTTAAAAGCCTTATCGTTCTTATATGATATAAAGCTTCCGATTATTCATTATCACCGATTAACAAAGCATTTTAAAGGTTACGCGTCAGATACATTGATTTCGTGAATTATATAAAAACTTAATCATCTGGAAAGTTTGGGTATATTTATGTTTTTACTTATGGATAACCGACATTGAAATTGTAAGTTCATTAGCTAAAGCGGGCTCTTCTAACGGTGTGGCATCCTCTTTAGTTTCTGCACATGATATGCATTTCATACAGTTGGAACGTAGGAAACTTTAGGAACCAGACAATTCTTTTTTGAACTAATAAATTGTGACGGTTTTTAAGCGTAATAAAATTTCAAATTTAAATCACGACTTAAATAATGATTAAATCTATCCGGTTATAATACAAAACAAGCAATTTTTATACAAAAATCCAGATACCAAATATATAATGTGTGTGTGTGTGTGTTGTGTATGCACGTGTGAAGTGTGGTATGGCTAGAAATTAACTGATTTAGGGTGAAAGTAAACGACTAAATCCCTTTCAATTTACCCATCGAAGCAGAAGATTCACCTGAAATCGCACCTATATAAAATATGCAAAAATTTTCCTAACATCAGAGAAAAATATAATATATCAACGAAGAATTTTTTTAAAAAAAAAAACCTCGTGTGGAACAAGAACAACACCAAAAGCTCACTAAAGTTGTCACTCGAAATACTCGAGAAAATAATAAATATATCGTAATAACTCACTAGGATTTTTTTTTTTTTCTCTTTTAGTCCAACTCGGTAGAAAAATCTATTGCGTAGCTCAGAGTGGGCTCTAATAGATTTACACGCATATATTTTTTTATTATTCATTAAATTATCTAATCTTTTCAGCTACACACTACTTATACGCACTTCTATAATTATTTAACTTTAAGCACACTAGTCTCCTGTCCTTTATAATAACACCTAGATTTTAAGCAATAAACTAGCCCCACCAGGTAAATCATAAAAAAAAAAAAATTTACGAAAAAATTTATTTCGATATTATAATTAATTTCTCGAGTGATAATAATCGCTTACTTACATTTATCGACAGATCGGGAAACATAGGCGAAATTAGTAATGCGCCGTCGGATATCGGAGGTAAATACGAGAATGAAAATTATCCTAATTCGCCGGTATTTGATGAAGTTAACATATCGCCGCAAGTCGTAATGAGAGGTACAGTAATTTTACTTGTTTATTTTATAACACGTCTATGATGACGTGACGAACGTTTCAATTAATATAACTGAAAACATTGTAATAGCAAAATGAATATTCGAGGGGAGGAGGCTGGACATTATTACGATTATCATCATCATCATGTGTAGTCGTCACCCTAAATAGGGTATCGTGATTAACAATCGGTCCCTTTGTTTTGTAATTTTCCGCCACTCATCTGCTTGGTGTACGCATTCGACGAAAGTCAGGCGTGTCGTTTTCAGTATAATATCCGTCCATCTCATGGGTGCACGTCCGGGTCGCTTTCCCTTAACTTTTCCCATAATCATGATGCTTCCCATACCTTCTTGGTTACGTATTAAATGACCGAAGAATTTCAGCACTCTATTTACGATAATCGCTGACGGCCTTACCGGAACGCCAATTTCTGATTCCTTTGTACGCCTTGCCGTCCAAGGAATTCGAAGGATTCTTCGTCAGCACCATGTTTCGAAGCTGTCAATTCTTCTTCTGTCCGTTTTCTTTATTGTCCATGTCTCCGTCGCATGTAATATGATGGAAAATATAAGCGTTTGGACAATCTGTATTTTCACGCTTTTCGTAATGGAGTTATCCTTCCAGATGTTGTCCAGTTTCATCATCGCACTTTTGGCAATTTCGATTCGCCGTTTTATTTCGGCTTGAGAGTCATCTTTATTCTCTATAAGTGATCGTAGATATACAAAGCTTACAACAGTTTCATAGCCGATTAATGTCCTTTTATCGTATATTATTACGTTTGCTCGGTCAATTATCATTATTTTTGTTTTATTTTTATTTATACTTAATCCGTATTCTGAGCTGATATCTTTAATAGCTAAGCGTATAAACAATTTAAGTCTATCTCGATGTTTATTCGTGAGCTAAATTGTGAACATTAAAAACTTTTTTCTTGCTTTTTTTTTTAATATGATAAGATGTTTATTCATCGGCTGCTACAGTTAAAAAATTGAAAATCAAGTAGATATTTTCTACTGAGAGAAAAAATAAATAAAAATTTATATTTTACTTCAATTAATATTCTTCGAATTAAAATGTTTTCAAGTGAAAATATTAAAAAATTTTCAAATAGTAACTTTTGTTATAACGTTGTGCGCATCTCCGTTATATCGAGTTTGAGTAACGTGTGTAAAGAAATTCGGACAAATTTTTAAATAATACGCTATTTCACTTAAATAAAATATTACATACGGCGGTTAAAATTATTTAGTTTTATATATATATATATATATATATATATATATATATATATATATATATATATATATATATATATATATAATAAATACTGAATTAATTTTTCCAAGTCGGCTAAGGGTCTCTTATCTCTTGTAATAAAATGTTGAACTATTACGTAAGTGCACAACTTCGACTCTAAATCTGTTTAGATTGATTTTTAGAAGCATTTATAGTTTAATCATATATTAAAGGATATTTTTTAAATAAAATGTTAAATATATTGATCGATTGATTCTCGATAGGAAACTATTTAGTTTAAAACGCTAGTTATTTAAAAATAGAATTTGACTAAATTTGTCGTTAATAAGAGTTTAAATTTGCCGGTTATTTTCTTCTACTAGAAGGAGGGTCGACGTACTGGTGTTATATTTTTAACGAAAAAACATATTTCAAGTGTTTCGACTTATTACGTCTAAAAATAGTATCGTTTATTTTATTAAACTCTATTTAACCGTTTAATTTTTATACGAATTTTCCATAAAATATTTAAAAAAAAATAACATGAAAATGAAAATATCTATTATCTTCAATAACAAATTTTCAACGTCCCTAATTTCATTTGATTGATTTTTACTCTTGTTTTATCATTATTAAAATTATCGATTACAAATAATTTTTGTTTGTTTCACACATAAAAAGAAAAACCATAAAAAAGATACCAGAAGAATGCAAACTGATCAACGTTGCCGAAATTTGATCGGTTGAAAAATAATAATAACAAGAAATTTCTTCGAAGTAGCAACGGAAAATCGATTCGGGAAAAATGTTTAGGAACAAATGTCAAATTTTGACGCAATTAGAACAACGCCTGTCTTTGAAATACATGTTCAGTTCGTTGTTTATTAGGTTTACAATTTCATTGTAATTTAAAACTTTCAGTCAAAATAATATACCGGTATATTTGTGAACTTTTACATGATTTATTAATATTTATATATATATATATATATTAAAAAATTATCTAGAATTATTTTTATACAAAAAAATTATTATTACACCACACAAGTAATTGCTTTTTTATATTTTCACCTCGATCATTTTCTTTATTTTACCAGCCAAAATGTGTACATTTCTGTATGTACCGCCGTTAATTGTGCGAAATATGATAAAACGGTAATACGTATTTACTTATATGCCTGTTGTTAGGTCTGTTGAAAGGAATTTCCACAGATAAAAAGAACGTATTGAAGGAATTACAAAATACGTCAGACGTTGGTGGTGATTTTATTACAAAAATTAACGTTCCGAATTGCGATATAACACCGGAAATGCCTACGAAGAATAGTAATTTACAATTAAGAATGTCGTCGCGTAAACGTAAACCATCTCAAAAAATGTGTTGCCCGACTTGTCAAGAGTAATTACGTTATGTGTGCGAATTAACATTTTATATTTGTGTTACCGTAATGTTGTATTCTATTCGATATTGATGTGATATTAAATATATTTCATATATATATATATATTTTATATATTTATATATATATATTTTATATATATATATATATTTTATATATATATATATTTTATATATATATATTTTATATATATATATTTTATATATATATATATATATTTTATATATATATATTTTTTATATATATATTTTATATATATATATTTTATATATATATATTTTTTATATATATAAATTAATTTTGATAATAAATTTCAAATATATATTTAAAGCAATCGCGAATATTTTTTTTCAAGTACATTTAATTTAAAGTTAATATTATGCGGTACTAAATTAATGACGAAACAAAATGTAATTTTTTTATACAATATTACATTATATTTTTTCTTGAACAATCAAGAAGGCGAAATTCGATTTATTTAGTTCAAAGTTACTTTACTTTTATCCGGAAAGCACACATCGGACCGGCATATAGCCGCGACCACAAATCGACTATATCATAATGTTTGCCCATTAGTGGACAGCATAGAATATGCGCAGACGTTTTTGAATATCGCCGCAGTTACATCTATCATTTTAAATAATACCCCATTCTTTTAAATTAACTTTACACCGTGTCATCCCGGTTCTAAATCGGTTAAGAGACCGCCAAATCTTCCACGGTAAATCACGATCGGGTGTCAGGTTCTCCTGAAGCATCTACGGGTTAGTTCCAAATGCGGTTAATCACTCTCTCATAGATCCTGGTTTTTTCCATCGGTACAGATAATTGTATTCGGGAAACTCTTCCTGGATTTCAGTCGACTTCATGGAACAGTGTGACCATAAAGCGAATGTCTGTCGTCTAGAATTTGCGAGGCTCGTTCCTTATTTGCTGGATACTTCTTTTCTTATTTCAGCAGGTGTTATTTCCACGGGTGGGTATATTTTTTCTATTTTTGTCGGCTTCAAACAGTCTGCTACTATCCTTACTGTGTCATTTAACGCGATGTCTGTTTCGTATGATGTGAATTCTTCTATACCGGGGGTTGCATATTCGGTTACTGAAACATACAGGGTCACATAGTTCGAAATAAAAACAGTTATTAAGAGTTTAAAAATTTTAGAATCAATTGAAATTATTAATGAGTATAGTGCAATTTGTCGTTTTGTATAATATTCATGTATATAACGCTCCTACTTTCAATTTTTTATATATATATATATATATATATACTTTTCTCGTCTTTCCTTTATCTCTCGGCGAAGCTGTGTGTTAATAAACAGCCGCGTACGTTATGCTCTTCTCCATGTTTCTCTGTCTTGAGCAGACATCAACGCTTCGTGTAGGTTTAATCCAATTTACGATTTTAACCGGTCAGCCCAATGCGTTCTAGGTCTTCTCTTTTTTACTTTTCCAGTGATTATTGCATTCCCCCCCCCCAAAAAAAAAAAAAAAAATCTTTTTATTTGTTAAACGTCTACGGTATGTTCGGTTTCTGAAAAACATATTCATTCCATCCACGATAGCCCATCTTTAAAACTCGTCTATTCTGCTGATACACTCAGTAGTAAAGGACTAGGTTTCTCACGCACAAGTAACTATCGGGGAAGATTAAACAGTTTAGCAAATGTATCCTTGTGTGCAATATCGGTATAGTATCCTTTTCTCTCTTTCAATATATATGTGTATATTCGTATCAATAATTTGGTGATTAGCGCCTTTAAAAATTCCATTATTGCATTACACTTCATTCCTTAATATTGTCTTCGTTCGATAATTTGTAATCTTTGGCATTTATTCTTGCAGTTTGTGATTATGTGGTATTAGAAATTCATCGCGTTTTCCGCATATGGGTCATTGTGTTTTACCTAACATAAAATTGTGAGTTCATCCGGTATATTTTATTTCTAATCGGGTCACTGCAGTTTATCATGTCTCTTCAAGTTGGTTGTGTTTTTGTACAAAACGTTTAATATATTTATCGTCCGCAAACGATATTTTAATATTATCTCTAATCGTCGCATTTGTTCACCGAAATACTGATATGTGCTGCAATACAGACTATAAAAATTCGTTTCCCTAACTGGTATATATTTTGACATGTTTTGATAAATTCTAGAAATCAAAGTATCAATATCTTCTGTTGCGAAGATTAAAGCGAGGGAATCCGTTTTGACCGTTTGAAATACGACCTATATAATTCTCCAGTATTTACACTCGTTTGATATTATAGGAAATAAGATATCTTATTGATGTTGTTTATGACATATGTAATATCCGTTTAGATTTTTCTACGTATCTCTATATATCTTAGTATTTGTATATTTGTCGCATAGTTTTGGCGATGCATTAAAATTTAATAATTTCTTATAGTCACAATGTTCAGTGTTTACAGGTGCTTGTGGAAAAGTGTAACGTGGTTGAAATGTAAATACACATCCAATTACATACGGAACTATCAGTTGATTTTCATGTATATGCAAGTTCAGTATACGGACGTGGGAATGATTTTGTTTTTAAATGTTCTCTGCGGTATCCGTTACGGTTTTGTGGAATGTAATTGATAACAAGTCGTTTATACTAATTCGCTGTCTTCTATATTTTATACTTAATTCATTAGATTGTTCTCAATAAACTCCAGAAATCATTCTTAATGAGAAGTTATGTATACTATTTACAGTTTTTAGTCTACTCGTGTTAGCTGAACTAAATATGATATGTTCTAGAGCTTTAATTTGTTTATTGCATCGTGTGTACAGAGGGAGGTTTTCCTTTGGTATAACAGAGACACTTAAGTAGCCTAAGTGTTTTATGACATGCACTTTTTAATTTTTTGTTGTGAATGTTCCAAGACATTCTGCTACCAAATATTAGTCCTAATTATTTGACGCTGTATATTCGTGAATATTGTTTCTTACACATAGTGTATACTCTTTCATTAATTTATTATACATTCAGATTTAGATGAGAATTCGAAACTTGTAGCTGAAGACCATGATTATTAATAGAAGGCTGTAATAATTTCGTTTAATGTAATATCATCTGCAAATTTATTTTTCTAGTCTTAACTATTTGCGTGACAACATTATTTATCGATAGTAAGAAAATAGGATCATTTATAACAGTTTGTAGTTTATTTTTGTAATTTTCCTGAGGAGTAAACGTTATTTTTTCGCACTTGAATTTTTCTATAGCACCGGAAATGTTTAAAGAAATTTAATACATTTTCTAAATTCTATATTCTTAATTGTTTCTGATAAAAGTATTTACACCATTACTAGCATACTGTTTTTTATGAATGTTGCGTATTCTCGAAGTTTATAGCTATTAGATTCTCTTTTTTCAGGTTTGTGTTGAGATATTGGTAGATGGATTTGTGGTAATAAAGTCATTGATATTCCATCGAATTATTCTAGTCGTATTAGTAAATTATTTACGTGTATTGTTATGTTTGCTGTGTTGAATATTTACAGCGGTTGTTGGTGCTGTAGTTGGTAATGTACATTGGGGGGGGGTTATGGTTCATTTTTATTTTCTTGTAAACGATTCGTGCGCATTACTTTAGATATCCATCGAAGAACCGATTCATTGCAATTGATCGTTCTATTAATGCGCTTGTATCGTTTGTATAACGTAATACAGGATTCTGTATATCTATGTTATCTGCAGTTTTCTAACAACAAACTTCTGAATTTATTGTAACCTAAGATGTAGAGTTTGACATTCCAAATTTTTTTTAATCGGTTCTATTTTATTCCTGTTTGTTTCAAGTAGTTTGCCATAAGAAGAAGTATTCGCGCTGTACACTTTTTACTTTTATGTAATTGTATTCGTTCTTCTACTTTAGATATTCCGTTTATGATTGTTTAGGTTTGTATGGTTTTATTTACCATAGTGTTTACATTAGTTAAAATACATTGTTTATTATTTAATAATCTAATTGACTGATATTATTAGAAATTATCGGTTATATATTTTTGAAAATTTTATAAAATGTAAATCGCATTTATATAGGATTCTCGTATTATGCGTGAAATTTCAGTTAATGTAAATTTCGAATAAAATATATACGCTTTTGAAACTACTCCTCCCCACTTTTATTTAAATATATACTAGAAATAAATCAAAATTAAAGTAATAAAAAAAAAAAAAAAAAAAAAAAAACGATACGACTAAAGCAGCGTCGATAATTTATGGAAAACGTTGGGTAACAGAAATATGAATACAAAATAATCAGAATTATACTATGCGCGGATTATATCGAAATATTTCTGGACAATGAACGCGGAATACGAAAAAAGAATATAAAGTTTTACTTTTGAACATATATCTTGGAGAGATCACATTAATTACGCGGAAGTGTTAACGCAATAAATGGATGACGTTGATAATTAAAAGTTTTTGAATAATCAGCGCATAAAATTCACGAAAATGTGTGATTGATGATGGCTATTAAAAAAAAAACAAACCCAGCAAGATAAGAGGTTGCAGAAACTCGAATGAATGACAACAGGTGCATATATAAATCTGTGATGATCGATCTATCAAATAGCTGTTTAATGTAAACCAGTAGAGTTATTGCATGTAATGTTCTAAATAATTTACAACGTAGCTTATCGGTTCAATCAGAAAAACATTATAGCTTTATTAACAAATATTTATTTACTACACGTCAACCGAAAAATCGTAGATGGAACCATAAAATCTGTCCACATCCTCAATGGTAATTTCAACATAAGATTGTCACGGGTGGAGGACAAAATTAATAATTCTAGAATATTTTCGAATTTTCCGCTGTTAGACGATTTAATTATTAAAACTTCCGAATTGCTTTATTAAATTTCATCGTTTTAATCATATTTCATTGTTTACAGTGTCCGGCATTTTCTGTATCTAATTCGCTGTTTAACTGATATTATTATTAATAACTTACTTGTTGTTGATCTTCACGATTATTTCAGATTAATTTCTTTTTAAAATAACGTAATTTTACTAAATTAAATTCCCTATATTAAGTAATTCTAGGACAATGGAACTACTATACGAAATTTTAGTAACGATTATTCGTATTATTATTACCATTACTATATTTTCTCTCTCCTAAGTATTTTGAACAATGATATTATTAAATAACCGTTTCCTTAGTTTCCAGGGCGCCTCTCTTTGTTTTATACAAATATTTTTAGCTTTTAGTTCCTAATTTAATTTAATTTCAGAGATATTTATTTATTGTACGTGCGGCCAAATAGTATGTATAATACTAGGCTAAATAAGAAAAAATGTAAAATGAACGTAAAATACCTTTAATTACAAATAAATTCCATTTATGTTTTTATATTTACTAGTCGACCTGTTTATTTGTATATTTGAAATATTTTACGCGATTTGTTAGTAGTTTTACAGTGTAATTTTAATATAAATTGTACGCTTCGTAATGTAAATTACATATTGTGTAACGACCGTTAATAAAAAACTTTAGAAAATAATAAAATGAAAAGTTATTATTAGAAAAATTAAAATTAGATTTAATAATGTTTTTATACGAATTAAATAAATAATTTATAATTGATTTACATATTTGTATTTATAAAAATTGTTTTTGTTATAATTAATTTCGTGAAGGGCAGTAACTAATTTTGTTGTTATGCTAGTCACTGCGTTTTGTTTTGTTTATATAATAATTTCGCATAAAACATTTGATTCGGCGAAACTTGTTACATGTGGTTATTTAGTCCTGATTTTTTGATCTCTAATATTTTTAGAACCAGCTTTATACGTTTACATCACGATGAACTATAATTACGACGATAGACAGTGGGACGATGATTTCGAAGTAAATGCTAATATTTGTTTTTATAATTGTGGTTATTATTATAGCATGGCATACAAAATAGATTATACATAAATTGTTTCATTAATTATAATTTAAATAAAACATCATTTTTAACTAAAAATTTGAAGCTTTCCTAAGTATTACAAACAATTTTACTAGATAATTAAATAATCAGTTTTGCTCTTTATGTTTCGGTTAAACCTACGCGATGCACGAATGAGGAAATAAAAAAAATTACAATGTAATTCACATTTACATTTTGTATATTTGTAATTGTTTTTGCTTTATATATATATATATATATATATATATATATATATATATAAAAATTTGAAATATATACTTGCTCTTAGTAAAAAATTATCAAATATAAAAATTGATAAATATTTTGACTATAATTTACACTATTTATGAATTGATATGTGAAAATTAAACATTTTTTTATAACAGAGCTATTGTATTTTATTGTAATTTAAAAATACTTTTCTCGTGTGAAATGTAATTTTGTATTCATTAAAAGTTGCAATATTTCTGTTAACTCCGTTTATTATGTTCGCTTAATTTTTGTTCTTATTTTTAAAAATGATATCGAGATTTGACAATTGTTTTAATTTATTTTTATATTTCAGAATGAACCAACGGTTGAAGATCCAGAAACAATACTTCAAGATTGTCTTTTCAAATTTCATTCTCCCGATTATATTATGGAATCAGGAATATTCACGCAACTTATGAAGTTATTATAATGCTTTGTTATTCCTTAATTTTGATTTAGCTTTATAATTTATCTGTATTATACGACAAGCATTATGGGAGTAACTGTGTATTTCATGATGGTTTTGTTTTAACAGTATTTTAATGTGATATATTTTTATAGATATTTTCGAGTTGGTGGTCGACCTGAAATAGTAATTGATTTATTATCAAACAACTACGTTGGCGTCGCTGATACGACTAATCTATTAGCTGACTGGCTTGTTCTGTCTGGTTGGTATTATTTCATGAACTATTATTTGTATATTAGCTCTTACGACATAATTATTTTTTAATATTTATATAATAGAACGAAATAAAAATTATCTTTATTAATCAAATTTATGTGATTCGATTTATAAGAAGTCAGAAGAAAATTCAATAATTTGCCATAATATTAATTTTGTATTATTTGCTTAATGTTTTTCCATGCTCTTGAAATATTTTGATTGCATAGTAGTGAATTAATATTTTCGATGAATGTAGATACCAAATTATTTCATAAAAATACGCAGTTATATGCTTGTATTCTAGCGAAACACTGGTCTGTACGCACGTTAATATAAGTAATCGTGAAAATTGATTTTCGAATATATTTATAGATACCTATATATTATTATACTTTTCGGTCATCATTTATTACATTATTTAAACAGCGAATCGACTATTAGTATATTTTAAACGTGTGTTTTGTTTGTAATTTTCTATTGACATATTTTGAAATAAAGTAAATCGTGAAATATATTGAACTTATTTAAAAGAGACAGTGAATTACCTTTTTTTTAAAAATAACTTATGATTTTTATGTTTGAAAAATTTCTTAATTTTTATAAATTACGCGACTAATTCGGATATTTTTCTAAATAGTATTCTTAAAATATTGAATAATCTGTTATTCACAACTTGTTATTTATCTAAGTATATAATTTTCATAATTTTTCATACATTTGTGTGTAATTATTACGCAGGTAATTATACTGGTCATTTATCTTTTAGAAATAACATTTGTTTTTTGTCGTGTTTTTGTACCATGAAGTGTTTTTTTTCAATAGTGGTTGATCATTGTTTTATAATAGGTTTCTCTGTTTTTATCAGTTGTATTAACTCAGTGCTGTTTCGTATATATCAGAATATTTTCTATGACTGCGTCAGTTTTATCTACCGAGTGCCACCCAAAAAAAAAAAAACGCGGCTGGAACTTTCAACGTCTATGTGTGAGGTTAAATAAATGATAGAGGCTTTCAAGCCGGATAACAATGACAACGTTGCGAATCCAACAGATCAGTCTTGAGAACGCAGTGTTTGAGTGTGGTTCAAAATGGTTTTCCCCTCCTGAACAGTGCTGTAAAATTGTCGAATTTTATTTCGCGAATAAAAGCTCTTTTAAAGAAGTGAGATGGCTGTTTCAACAGGAATATGGATCACTACACACTGCCGAACTCTACGATGAACCACATCGTTCGTCGATTTCGTTTTGAGCACACTGTTAATCGGATGACGGGACGTGGCAGACGACTGATAGTTACATACAGACGCGAAGAAGAAAGATGCGAGGAACATTGTAAACGCTAACTGACGAGTGTCTGTTCGTCGTCTGTCTAAGCAAGTAAACTGGTCGAGGTCAATTTGAAACCAGATCATGTGTCAGCAAGACACAAATTACTGCCTATCGATAATACGCGCAATACTTCCGATGGATAAAGCAGTTTAGCCGTTTAGGGTTAGGTCTTTTTTAATGATGTTTATTTTAGCGACGAGGCATTCACTTGAACGGCTTTGTAAATGCACATAATTATCGGCTATGGTGTGCGAAAAATCCACACGAGTTTTTGACAACCAGTTTTACACCCACGCAAAATCAAAATCTGATGCGGAATTTCACGCAAAAACATAATCGATCTCATATTTTTTTAATCCACAATTAATGTCTCTCGCTACCAAGACACTATTACCGATTTCATTGCTAATTTAGATGTGGAGGACCGGTATTGTTGGCTACAGAAAGATGGCGCGACTGTACATACAGCAGAGGACAGAATGATCAGTTGTTCTTTGACGATCGCATCATTTCTTGCGGCTTATGATCTCCGCGTAGTCTCGACCTATCGCCATGCGACTTTTTTTTTTATAGGGCTATGTGAAGGAAAAAGTGTTTGAGTAACCTTCTCAATCCATTGAAGAATTAAAAACAAAAATCACAGCGGCAATCAACCGAAATCGATCAACCTACGCCCTGAAACGAATATGTTTAAACATGGTAAGACGAGTCAACGCTTGTCCGGAAGTGAAAGGAGGCCAATTTGAACATTTCTTGTAGGTTTAGGCGAGTGAATTTCAGTATTATACAAAAAACAATAATAAGTATAAGTAAATGTCTTTTTATAAACACATTTTCAGTAGCGGTTTTTTTGAACCGCCCAGTATTATCTTTTCTTTCAATATTCGATCACCTTTCTCATTCCTGCAAATATGAGACCTGAATACGCAGTTCTCCTTTTCTAAAAAAATTCTTATTATTTTTTATTTCATGCAACTTTGTCTTGTAAAATTTTCTATGTACTGAAAAATTTTTTATTTTTCATTCGAATGGTAAATTAAAATTGATACGAAAGCTGGTAAAATTGCCTAATAACACCTAGAACTGTTTTTTTTTTTTTTTTCTGATACTTTTCTGAACAAAAATTGTAAAACTTCTTTTTTTATTATTATGAATTTTAACTTCTATGAAATCCGAGTATTTTCAACTGTGTATAATGGACACTCATATCTGCATAAATTATCCGATGTGAAAATTTGAATAGGATGCCATAATTTATTTTCAAAAGAATTTTGTTATTTTCACTTTCAAATTACAGGTTTCAGTTCAGATGAAGTACAGGTTATGACTGAAAATCATTTGCAGGAAATGATTGTAAAAAATTTCGATCCGAAAAAAGCTGACACTATTTTTGCTTTAGAAGGACAGGTAAATTCGGTGTAAAATAACGTTTTTAGAATTATTAAAAACGAAATCGATAATTAGTTATTATAATGTATAATTGATAGTTGGTTAATAATGTATATTACTGATTCCTTTATTTTAGACCCCACAGTGGTTATCCGAAATGATTCATCATAAAACATGGCGTTTTCTTATATACAGATTGGCTGAAGAATATCCAGAATGTTTAATGTTGAATTTTATTATTCGGGTATGTATTTTTAATAAAAACCATATCGAAAATGAACTCAAACATAACATATTATGTATATGCTTGTATGTATAAGATGTTAATAATAGTTTACGCTGAATTTAGTGCTACATGATAACTATCATCATGATTAAAGCAGTTATTATTGTACGCATTTAATTATAGTGTTATTTGTTTTATCTTAAATTAATTCTACTTGATTTTCGAATTATTTAAAAATTATTCTTAATCATTACAGTTATATTGTGCAACTTGATTTTAATTTTAATGAATTATTTTTGTATTATGTCATTCCTTAACCTGTAATATATTTCATATACGATGACCTGGAACATCTGTACTGGCTACTAGTTGCTTTGTATGCATAATGATGTAATTATTATGATTATGAAAAATAAATTCAATTTGTATCCTTGCTAACTTACAATGACTTCTAACGATATGATCGTAATATGAAAGACTGGACACCAATCTTAAAAAAAATGTGACTAATTTTTGAAATAGGCACAATCTAATTTTTCAGTTGCGATGGGATGAATTCATCTAATAACTACTGTAAGTAAATTATCACTTCCATAGGACATTAAAATATTAGGAGTAGTACTGATATAACGCTTAGTTTTGAAAACACTCATTGTTCCTTAGTAAGGATTATTTAAATCGTGTTTTTATTTTGTAATTGAATACGTTGTTGTACATAAGTTAATTTAGTCAATCTACAACTAAGATTATTATTTCATCTTACGATCATAGTCGCTTCTGTATATAATAAAAATTGATAAGCGATTACAAAATATATATCGTGATTAATTGAATCACCATATATATATATGTATATACAGTATTAACAGAAGTGTGTTTCAATTATCAGTGCTTAAAAAGAAGGGAGTATTGGTTAATGAGTTTTATAGTGTGAGGCATTTATAGTTTGTGATTTTATTAGATGTTTCGAATAATATATGATTATTAATACAAAACAATATATTTTAATTTGTTTCATTGTAAATTGTATTTCGCATACTTATTTTTAATCGTATTTACAACTGTTTTTCGTTTGGAAGGGTGCTTATTTCAAGAGTAATTAGTATAATAAACTTAAAAATTTAGAATTGATTGTATGGTAATTTAGCGATTGATAATTGCAGCAAATATTAATAAATGTAATATCAAAAATTAGATCTGTATGTAACTGTCACCAACGAAATAATATAAAGATTATTATAACTATTGAGATAATTATATCGACTGTTGATGTACGTTAGATAATTTAGATTGATATATTGTGATACGATACGAAAACAAACACGTGAAATGATATAAGTTGTTAATAGTGTATTAGGCGAGAGACTGTGTAATGGAGACATTGAAGAAAAATGCGATCAGCGTCTGCAATATTGTAGAAATGAGAAAGATGAGAATAGCACGGTGAAAAAATAATAATTATTTTGAATAAGGTGAGCAGGAAGACGTTTAATACCGAAACGTAGCTGCCATCTACTGGTGTTGGGAATACGAAGGATTGATGAAGGAACAGTGATATTACTGAACCGCGTTAGATGAGTGATATTTAGTTGGAATAATTTATAACGAACAGATATGGGTTGGGGACTGTGCGAATAATTTAATACTAGTATAGGATCTAGCAATGTGATAGGCTAAAGAATTCCCAACGATATCATCATGGCCGAGAATCCGAATAAAATTTTACTAAAAATCCAACAAAGAATATTAATTCTGTGTATTACTTGAGAATAGAAGGGGTTAAAATGTGAAAATATTAAAGTTGTAAAATAAGTTCTAGAGTCAGAAAAAAAAAATATTTATATTCATCATGTAACAAATAAAGAATGTAAAGTTTTTATGTAGTCTCTGCCGTAAAAATAGACGATGTTTGAGGTGGAATCAATTTTTTAGAGATATTGGAAGAAACGTGATGCGGCACTAGCATGACTAAACATGTATTAGTGTAAACGGATAAACCACTAGACTACTTTTGGGCTGTGAAGAAAATGAAGAAAGTGATTGCGGATATTGTAAATAGGTATAAAGAAAAAACAAAGCGAGATGAGAGAATAACTTTTGTAATTAAGAATCACACGAAGATGGACGTAAGTCTGAACCTGTAGTTGTAAAAAAAAAGATTGAGAAAAGAATTGCACAATGATGGGTGTAGTTGAGGGATCATTAAGAATAAACTTGTCTGTTACGTATTTTAGGCGCAAAAATATAGGATGAATTTTTACATACATGGAAGTGCTTGTAATGTCATCCATAAACTTAAATGTCGATTTTTCAAAGTATTTAAACGATGCAATTGATGCGTTGTCATAAAGGAAACAATAATAGTTTAGTATTATGAACTGGTTATCGATTATTATTTATTGTATTATCTACGTTTTTGATAAATAAAAATGATTTGATTCGATTTGATTATTTATGCCGCATAAATTATTCGCGTTAACAGTTAATAGCGTACGCTGGGTTTCAAGGTGAAATTACTAGTATATCTGTAGTCGCTCAACAGATGGATATATTTTCGATCGTTATGAAAACTGCCATTTCAAATTGTTTACATAGCTCATATGATGAACAGTCAAAATATATAGAGGAATGCGCGGTAAGTTTTTAAAACATTGTCTTTTTTTTTTTTACTATTATTATTCGGCTGTGTATTATTTTATAATAAAATGAGAGGAATTACGACTATAAAAATCTAGTCGATTAAAATTATTATATAATTAAAAAGAAAATAACAGTTTAAATAAATAACGGTCTGTATTTCTAAATAATTTGTTATGTATAAACCGTTTTTCGGATTTTCCTTAGTACTCTAAAGTTTATTCTATATTATACGTTAGTTGTAAATGTTTCCTTCATTCAACATTTAATGGAACCTAAACCAGGTTTTGAGATATATATATATGTATATCAAAAAAGTGAAATTACGTCTGGCTAATGAAATATGTATATCAAATTTTTTTAGGTTTGTCGTTATATATAAATATTTCTGGTAATTCATATGTAATATTTATTGCGTATGATTGAACATGACGCAACTGTCAAAAAACTTTGCAACTTTTAGCGATTAAACTGTGTTATGATTTTGTTTGGTTTAAAAAGATCTATGCCCAATAAATAAATGAAATCGATTATATCTAACGTACGGATGCGTATAAAATCGTTTTATCTTAAAAACTATCGTCAAACTGTTGTACAAGAGGAGATATAGCAATTATGAAATTTAAGAAAATAACGTTTTTTATTTATTCAGTTGAAATTACGTTATTATCAATTTAAAAATCCATATTCGAATACAAAAACGTAATATTCGCGATTAGAAACACCAAATATGCCGCTTATAACTAAATAATTTATCGTGATTTAAAATGTTGTTTTTATATTAGTCTGTTTTATGGCTGAAAGCGACTCCTTTTTTTTTCTCTCTCTTTTTTTATCGAATTAACAATGGGTATTTTATTCGAATTTCAGGTTTTTTATAGTATTTTGGTTTTTAATTACTATTCGAATAAATTAGATGAAACTTCTTAATTCGCGATTAGAAACACCAAATATGCCGCTTATAACTAAATAATTTATCGTGATTTAAAATGTTGTTTTTATATTAGTCTGTTTTATGGCTGAAAGCGACTCCTTTTTTTTTCTCTCTCTTTTTTTAATCAATTAACAATAGGTATTTTATTCGAATTTCAGGTTTTATAGTATTTTTGTTTTTAATTACTATTCGAATAAATTAGATGAAACTTCTTAACCAACGGAAAATATGATCGAATTTTTGTCGTTCAGGTGATCAGTTGCTGATAATTTTTAAATATGAACATTTTTCTCTATATTTTTTAATGCTGATGTTCGCATCGATCCTATATTCAGCGCTAACAACGAAAATACGAAGTTTACGTACGTTTTGAAAACGCAGGTAAAGTTTTGCTAACCACGAGACAGTGGCAAAAGTACAAAGCCGATCAGCGACTATAAAGTCGAGAAAACCAGTCTGTATATATCGCGAAGAACTTTACGGTCAAGAAGAAGTGGTACAGTGAATTCGATTAAATCCAGATAAACGGAAACTGGTCACAATACCCTGATTATAAGGTGGACGGTTTTGACTAATCGTTAGCGCGATGGAAAATTAAAGATGGCCTATCGGATACTCTCGGCAGACCATCAAGCACACTGTTCTTCACGGATGCCTCTTTTAACCGTTCTTTCGATGATATTAATTCTGTCACTACTAGCGTTGCCACGGATACGTCATCTAGACGTGATGTATAGTCTTTTCGTATCGGACCTTACGAATAGAATAGAATAAAATGTTTCCGTAATACACTCTCTCGCGCATTTTAAACGGCTTCCGAGATAAACTTTTTCGTTTGTATCTTCATTTTTAAATTGGCTGTTCTCACTATTCGGGACTGTTCTTTATAATATCCGCACTTATTTCTCGGTAATACTTCGCCTACTTTTAATAATTCGTGTATATTTCACTAGCGTTCGAGGTTAAATTTTATTCGGATTTTAGTACCACGCGACTAATTTTTTTTTTTTATTATTATTTTTTTGTTCGTTTATTTTAATTACGCTGTACGTACTTTTATTTATAAATCGAAATAAAATGCGATAACAGTTTGAACGTATTTAAGCCGTTTTTGTTTTTTTTTTTTAAATTCTGTTTAATGCGATAAAAACATCTTGATATACGCGTTAATTCGTATTTTTGAGAACGCTCGATTCTTTAATAATTAAATGCGCATTAAGACGACGTTATTATATTTTATTTCGTAGAAACTGGCGTGTCACGGGCAGCATACCTACATATATAGTTCTTTATTATTGTATACTATGTCGCAGGAAGGAAAGTCCGCTTGCAATATAAAGAGATTATACCAAGAACTCACGAAAGTAGCAAGAAGCAAGTGCGTTTTTAATTTTTTTTTCTCTCTCTCTCTCTCTCACACACACACACACACTCTACCGGCTTTATCCGAGAGAGAAAAATATATTAAAATAAATTCGAATAAAAATTACGAATGATTTATTACGATGTATCCGTTCGAAAATTCGTCGGCTAATACCCTTCTCGTTATAATCCTACGATATCTATTTCCTTTCGTTCGTTAAATGTAAATAAAATACGTTTCAATTTATAGACACGATGTAACAGCGATTACAATGGCTTTGCACGGAGCCGCGAAGTTTCCGCATATTTCCGGACCACTTTCATCGATGCTGTCGAGAAATTCGTTAAATCCGGCCGATATAACCGTACTTTATCGTAATTACGCTTCGATGGATCCTCCGCCTATAGAATTTATACGTAATCCTCAGTTTTTAGGTATGTAATATAATATTCGAATTTATTTTTATGTTAATTTGAAAAGTGTGAAATGTAGTGATTTAAAAAAAAAAATAAACGAGAAACGAATTAAAATCACTAAACGTTCTATAAATCACTAAGCTCTTCGACTATTAACTCATTATCGAGTGAACATAAAATATTTTAAAATATACAATATATAAGAAATATAGAAATACTAATTTAGATATATAATTTACAAAAATCAACGAAATGGAAAATAGTCAATAGTGAACGCGGTAAACAACGCGATCTACTTATAAGAAATATAATAAAATGTAAAAATACTAATTTAGTTATACAGTTTATAAAAATTAACAGCAAAATGTTTTTTTTTTTCTTTTCTGCGTACAATCTGTTCGTTTGAGCATTAAGTAGCATCGCTATATAGATTATGATGGTACACGCTTCTCGATGGTTGCCATTCCATTGTAGTAATACTTTTATTTTCAATGGATAACGGCGACTTTTCATTCGTTAGCCAATGTTGCGATATGTAATATTTAATTGCCTCCGTTTTGTAAGAATGTAATCGTTAAAGGTGAGACTTTGGTCAAGGTGTAATCCGAGATATTTCACAACACGCGGCTTTGGAATTATCTACTCATTTACAGTTGGATCGGTAGAGCTTTTTCAAAACAGAACCTGTTTGGACTTTGACTCATTAACTGCGATTCTCCATTGTTTAAGCCAAATTCTCCACACGTGACAGATGATTTTGAAGCTGTTATTCTTTTACGATGAGTTGATAAAATAGCTGTGTCATCAGCAAAACGTAGTTGTGATTGCATCGCTATCACATTAATGTGAAAATATCTTTCTGTTAAGTATGACTTAATTAAATGAGGCAATTGGTGTTTTAGCTTGAACAACGGTCCAATATATGTCAAACCTTGTCGAAAGCGCTTTCCCAATGTCTAGAAAAATCGCAGCGCAATATTAGTATTTATAAAATAATCCGATAGTTAAACAACGTAATCTAAAATCCGCGATACAAAATTTATACATAAACATACGAAAAGTCCAGAAAATTAAAATAAGAACTTTTGTCTGATATAAATATTGATATTTATAATATACTTCTTGGAACTGATTCTACGTCGAAATTTACGATAAAATTTAATAAATTATTTTTATACCTTTTTGTTTTATTATTATTATTATTATTATGTCTACTTTGTTAAGTAGTCTTCGTTTTTTATATAGTTTTTCATGTACACTTTTTCGGAAAACACTATAAAAACTATTTTAAAAATAATAAAATAAAGCGATACAAATAATTTATTTTAATTTTGATGATGAATTAGTTTTAAGGAGTATTATAAAAATGAATTTTTATATTAGACAAAAGTTCTTATCTATTTTTATTTTCTGCGCTTTTGGTATGTTTATGTATAATTTTTTTTGTTATCGCTGATTGATGATTCACCATCGGATGATTTTATAAATACTATTTTTTCATTTTGTTAACTTTTATAAATTGCATATCTAAATTAGGATTATTGCACGTATAAAAGCACTGAGAATACAGCGATAACAATCGAATATACTTCGTATCGTCTACACCAAAATATGTATATTAGCCCTCCATAATGACCTAAATATATCATATATGTCGATGAAATATATATATAAATCGGTATATTTTTTGATAAATTGCAATTTAATGTTAACCCACATGTCCGCAGAATGCATTTATTTACACTTCCTGACAATCCTACGAGACGATTAAAAAAGAGAAGATTATTCCAATAACTTGAAAAAGAAATAGTTCAAATATCACAATAATAAACGATTTTAATATCGATTCAAAGTTGAATAATAAACTTATGTACGGCTATAGTAATCAAACAAGTCAATAATTCACAACTCCAACTTCAATGATACTGTCACTGATAATTTAATTGTCTCGCTGGAAACATTAGATTAATAACTTTTTTTTTTTTTTTTTTTTTAATTATTCATCACTATTGTTTATGGTGCTTTTAATGCCGGTACAATGAAAATAAATAAAAAAAATATTTCTTATAAATAAATTGCGTTGTTTACTATATTTTTAGTATTGATTATTTTTCATTTTGTTGATTTTTGTAAATTATATATCTAAATTAGTATTTTTACAGTTTATGTTTCTTATATATCGTATTTATTTATTTTTATATATTAATGCATATAGTGGTTTTTTTTTTATTCAATTTATTAATTTCATTTTACGCTTCTTCGTCCTTTTTGAAATTTCGTCTAAAGCATTTTGCAGGTTATCATTCTCTTCTACTTGTGAATCACTTGCAGACAATATTGCAACATCATCATCAAACATTTCTGTGGTAGTGTCATCCGTTAACGAAATGTCAGCCGTATATAGGTTAACTATCTCCTAGCGCTCCAGCTTGTATAGGATAAAAGGTTGACTACGCTTCTTCATATATAATTCTGAATTTTCCCCTGCCGGAAAGGCATATCTCCAACAGAGTTAGCTAATTTTTACTATTCACCCTTCATGTCATACTCTGAATGCTTAATCATCATCTAAAAATAACCGCTGAACGGTATTTCTTTTCTTCAAATGCTCTGCTGATTATCAACGTCGATTACGCTCTGAAAAAAACAAAATTAAAACAAAATTAATCCGCAGTATAAGTGTTTATATAAATAACCGGCAGATCCCGCGGAAGAATTCAGCTAAATATTGCGGACTGCATCTAGATGCCTATTTAACACGAAAGCGTCAAAGCAGAAATCAGAACGAGTAAAGTCCGTCAAATGTAGTGGATGTTAGGAAAAAATTTACAACTCGACTCTACAGTAAACCGCTACTCTATCGGTCGATCATCAAACCTACCTGGACCTATGGGATTGAACTTTGAGGATGTGCACAGCCTGCTAACCGAACGGTTATTCAGCGTAGTCAGAATAAAATTATTCGCGTAATCACCGATAGAGGTTGACATTAGAGAAACGAGAATATGCGTGCAAATTTGAAGTTGAAGAGACCAGGTAATTTGTGGCTTCGCCACCGAGCACGAAAATCAACTGTATAAACATTCGAATATTAGACGCCTTAAGCGATTTAAGCTATTTAGTTACATGTAAATAATACTTATGCATATAAATAATATAAATACGTTAACTAACTAATATTCTGTCCGTGTTCAATTACTAATTAGTCGTATATATTGATTATTTAGACATTATTTCAAGATTGCAATACACATTTATAAAGAATCAAAAAATATATATATATATATATATATATATATATATATATATATATATTAATTTCTGTGCTCCATACTCGATATCGAGTGGGCCTATTGATTGATTGATATATTAATTTCGTTGATTTTAAAACAAAAATGATATAATTTTTCCGTTTACTTAAGACTATTTATTTATTTATTATTATACTTGTATTTTATGTGCTCGAGTAAAATTCGGATGTATGTGTGTATACGTGCACAGTTAAAAAGGTGTACTTAATTTGGTATACGTTTTCTATGTTAACAGAATTGTTGATTGACAGTTTATTTAAACCGGGCACTAAACTGAATCCGGAGCATAAATCTAAATATATTTATCTGCTAGCCTACGCATCGAGCGTTTATGAAATTTTCGGCAGTAAAAAGGTCGGCTCGAAAAAATTCACTAATCAAGACGAAATACAACAAACTACAGAAGCGATCGATAAAGTTCATTCTATTTGTCTCAGTGTTCACGGTTCGACCGAATTGATCAGCGAATTACAGACGTTGTTCCAATGTATAAAGTTGGTATTATTAGAAGAAAAAACATATTTTAATAATAACTAGAATTTAATTTACAGACGGTAAATTCGAATGATTTCATAATAGAACCGCGTTGATTAATTCGTAGAAACGACGCGTAATATTGTAAATGTTATTCGTTTAATTACACGTTAACCACCCTTTCAGTCACGCAGGAAATTATATAAATCTTATACAAGCTGTTCATTATATATAACGCTGCTTTATGATTCTCGATGTTTTTAATTAGAATTGAAACATTTTATGGTCAATCGCAAAATATATAATTTTGTTAGTATTTTAAAAATTTCACGTGCCACATAGTGTGGACATAGTGACTGAAGGGGGTTAATAATTCGCCTATAAAAGTCGAAACGGTCTACAATTATATTAATAAACCTATTAATATAATTATAAAAAATCAATTGAAAATTAATTAAATCGCTAATATTTATTTTCTTAAAGAAAACACAAAACTTTTCGGCATTTACGCCGTTATCAAATGAAACATTTTAAAACATCATAATTTTAAAAATATAATTTAAATATAATTACTTAAAAATATGCGATGGTGATTGTGAAAATATGCTCCAAAATGCTGTCTGCTTCTGTTCTGTCTATTTTTTGATTTGTTGAAATTTATATTTGTTTATTAATTTTGTTTTTTTATATTAATTTTTTCTTCAATACTATTTTCCGGATTCTGTAAAAGTTGTATACTGGTGGAATTTTAAATTTTTCATTTACTGTTGCGATGTATGATGTCCAGAAGTAAAATATAAAATATAAAAATATACGAACACAAAATTTTTTTAAAAACACAATTTTACAAGTAAAATGAAAATAAATATTAAAAATCTGATAATGACCGTGGTGAACAACACAATCAACTATCAATATATAAAATTTATATTGTTTTGTAAATTTTATATACTCAATAAATAGACAGAACAGAAGCAGACAGCATTTTGGAGCACATTTTCACAATCACCATCACATATTTTTAAGTAATTATATTTAATTTAAAATGTTCCACTTGATAATGGCGTAAATGTCGAAAAGCTTTGTGTTTTCTTTAAGAAAATAAATATTAGTGATTTAACTAATTTTCAATTGATTTTTTATAAAAAAAATCACTACATTGCACTTTATAAAAAATTAAAATATAATTATAATTGCTTTTTTTTTTTTAAGCGGGTGGAGAAAAATGATATAATAAAGATATTTAATTTTTTAAATATAATTTCTAGATTTAAATGAACGTGTACGTAGGCCGAGGTTGTGAATTAAAGGTCGAATATAGAGAAAGTATAAAGTCGAAAAACTCGATTCGCGCTGTGTCGATCGTGCATTCGTTCCGTATGCGCAAGAAAATTCGATCAACCATTTCAGTCGTGCATGATAAAATTTTAACGTCAATATTAATTAATTTTATAGGGGTGTTTATTATACAATATTGCTTCGTGGGTGAACCTTAGATAATTTTCAACGTATTTATATGGATATTTTTAAAATTGAATCTTTTCACGTGTATAACAATTTTGTTAACGTTAGAATTCCGTGTCCCATATAGCGGATATTGCGACTGAAAGGGTTAATTAACCGCAATGTGAGTAAACGACGTTATTAGTAGTGATAGAAAATAAATTTCTAACGAATTTTACAATTTTTTATTTATTTAATACGCGCAAAATTTATTATAAACGAAATTAATGCGCGCGTTGTAATATTGTTTCAAAATAATTTATGATAAGTACAGTCCGAATCCGCTTACAAGAGATTCCGGATAAGTGTAACAGCCGTTTATAAGAGACAAATAGAAAAATCAAAAAACAAAAACGGACGAAATGAAGGCTATTTTAGTTCGCTTTAGTGATACAAAGTGTCGGTTATGAAGGGCAAAAATTAGCAGATTTTTCAGGCAATTATAAATAGTGAAACCGGTAATAGTCGCGTGAAGTTGTAAAACAATTTTTCACGCAGTCAGTTTTAGCCGACATGTTGACGCCTTCGCGAGCTGAAAAAATTCTCAAACATCGGTTACATCACCGCGATTCTTGGAACAATGAACGTATTATTCGATTTTCGTTTAGAACGTGAATATTCTCTCATTGACACGCTGTACTGTTTTTTTTTTCTTTTCTCGTTTGGCTGCTATTCTCTTCGATACTTCATTATTAAAGTGCGGATTTTTCGACGATAAATTTTTTTCAGGCTTATATTTCTAATAAAAATTTGTTTGTGTGGTAAATTACGAGTATCGAGAACCTAAGTAATGCAAAATTACACTACAGTATACGCAATTACAGATTTATTAATTATTCACGTACAAATATTACTACACTTTAAATAATTCGGCGTTATAAGAAATAATTAAATGTTTTTGCAAAATTTGATTCGCCAAATTGGTGACGTTTTCCGCTTTGAATATTTTTTTTTTTTTTTGCTTTCTTCCGCATCTGTCGACACAAATTTCGCTAGAGCTAACTTACTTCTCTTTTCCCCCTTAACTAAAAAAAAAAACAAAACAATGTGAAAAAATGAAAAACAAAAATAAATGGTAAAACTGAAATTTGACGATTCACACGATTTATCATTTTAGTCGCAGACACAAAATAACGACTTTACAAACTTTTCTACTTCGACATGAATAAAAGTCGAAAATAAAACATAATTTCATCGATGAATCTTTTTTTTTTAAATATCTAAAAAAATGTACGAAACATCATTTTCGGAATTTATCTTTTCGACACTTTGGCAAAATAAAATTTGGTTTATCAGCGAATTCCAATTCGAATTTGTCTGCGGTCGGATCTTCTGTAGCGTGTAACGAAATGATTCGGAGAATGTCGAGTAATCCGTACAATATATGATTTTAGCTCAGTTCCGTAAGGATTACTGTAGTGGGTCGTGCAGTGAGAGTTTTTTCCCTTACAAGAATTTTCTCCTCTCCTTTTTATTTGATCTAATATTACATCGTGCATCTTGCGATAAGTGTCAAATACCGATTTACTTAAAACGTTGGTTTTCTAACAATGTACACATTACATCGTATTCTGCACATGTCACACACATACATATATATATATATACATATGTATGTATGTATGTGTATTATATATAATGCGCTTTTAGATTTTCATGCATGATTTACCGCTAGAAACTGTGTAGTATCTTTTTACATTGCGTGACTTATGGAAATAATTTTGGCAAATTTTTTTTTTAGTCAGTCCTAACGATGAGAGAGATGTTACGTGTTTAAATGAATGTAGAAAAACATAATATAACGGCAATTTGCGAATTTAGTAAAAAAAATAGCGGTAATTATTATAAATTACTTAAATGAAATAATGTTACCTCGTCCAATTTTTAACCGAATAAAATAGTTTTAGGCTATACCGGGCTTTTATCGCTAATAAATAGAATACGTAAATTGCTATAAATTTTAATTATTGTACACGGTTGATACGTTTTTAACCGATAATCGTTTAAAATATTAATTCTTAATATCGAAATAATAAAATAATTTTATTATTATTATTATTATTATTATTATTATTTGTAGGTTTCCCGTTGTTTCTATCGGAATTATAAGATGGGTCGAATGTAGAGTTACCGAGCCCAGCTATTTTAAATTGTGCACCGAACATACTCCCACGCATTTAGTTTTACTCGACGAAATAGTGTCGACGCATTTCTTATTGCAAGATATGATTTTACATATCATTATCAAACTTTTCCAGATGAAACATACGGATCTGGATGTTTTAGTTCAAGTAAGTGTTGTACACTTAATAGTCCCGTAAATGTTACATAGATGCGCTAATTTTCCTTACCTATGTACGTATATAAAATGCTGTTATTTTAATAAGTCTTTCGAATAGATATCGAATGAAAGGAGTATGAAATAATCTTTCGACTAAATAAAGAACGAAAAAAAAAAAGTTAAAATCGCTAAAAGATTTTCCTTTATTGAAAAAACAGAAAGCTTTTCGACTGTTAGGTTATCATGAAGTGAATATTAAATATATATATATATAAAATATATATGTATATATATATATGTATGCATGTATATATATATATATATATATTGTATATATATATATATATATGAAATGAAAAAATATGAATTTAAGATTACAATTCACAAAAATCAGCAAAATAAAGAACGGGTCAGATTGTTTTATTTAATAATGTTCTTTATTTTGCTGATTTTTTGCGAATTGTAATCATTAATAATTTCATATTTTTTTAACAGCAGGAAATCTTTGTGATTTTTCATTTAAAAAAAAAAAAAAAAAACTTTTAGTGATTTTAATTTGTTTCTTGTTGTTTATTTTAATAAAAATCACTACATTCCACATTCTTAGAAGTTCGACTAAATACTAAACTATCTCCGATGACGATTTTGTTACCAAGGGTGTACTCGCAGTTAAGTTTTTTTTTTTTGTTTACGATGTCCGTTTCGCCGTTTTTTGTTTAATAAACAACAGAAAAGTGGTTAAAATCAACTAAAAAGATTATAAAGCTTTTCCAGCCGTTATCAAGCGGACATAAAATATAAAACTCCATGAAATTTATATAAAAGGCAAAAACAAAAAAATAGAATCAAACGTAAGAAAAATCAACGACACGGTTATCATATAATACGCTTGATGTAATTTGTTATTCACTTGACATCAGTCAGAGCGACGGATTAAAACTGACCGGAGTGAGAACAAAGAGCATTCACACAGTCTCGGTACATGCAGGGGCAGGTTCGGTCTAGACCAGTCGAGATTCTTGATCTGACTGTCGACTTGAGCTTTACCGATAGTGTGAATGTTTACATTGTTTCTCATTTTAAGAATATTTTACCGGACCGAGACGAGACCGTGCACCTGTAGATCAAGCATATAGCGGACGACGAAAGGTCTACGAAATGGCCGAAGTGAAATAATAGCAGAAATACATATGAAATTAACCTAAAAATAATCGTACAGAAAACTATAGTTACTATATAATGAATTACTAATAAATATTTACGGGGAAAAATGGAAACATTCCTTTTAACGCTTCGAACGTTTTACATAAACGGACAGAAGATTCTTAAGTGAAAATATAAGAATACAAGAGAATATTCTAGAAGTTCTGAATTAAATTTTACACGTATATTGTCGTGTTTTGTTTTTTCAATTGTTTGTACGTTTTATTTTATATAGTTGGAAATCAAGCGCATGTTGATAGACAGATTGGTTAATTTATCGTGTCACGGTTGTGTTGTACCGGTGATAAAGTTTATCGATCATCTTTGGAAGAGTACAGATACAGACGTTTCGCTAATACGATATTTTGTAACCGAAGTAAGTATTATGTTACAAATTAAAAAATAAATAAATTAACAAATAGAAACATTCGGTAGAATTGTTACGTAATTTATTGCTAAACAACGAAAGACTAGTTAAAATCGCTAAATTTTAGAGTAACGTAAAACGATCGCAGAGAGCTTTTGTTAAGACGTTATCGAGCAAACATAAATAAAATATAAACAATTTAGAAAAAATATACGTAAAAGAAATTAAAAATAAAATGTAATAGAATATTTAATTTATACGTGCAATATTACGAAAAATAGCGAAATAGAACAAAAAAACCCACAGTTGATTTGTAAAATTATGTAATATAAATAAATATGGTGTACAACAGAACAAATCAACAACATAAAACTTATATACAAATAATTACGCAAATATTCCCTCCCCAAAAAAATAATAATAAACCTTCTAATACGATATAAATATTCGTCGAAATTATAAAATTTTACGTAGAGAGAAAAACATTATAAAAAATAAAACTATTAGAAAAAATGGAAATAATAAAAGAAAGAGATAAACATAATTTATAAATTTCGATAAACATTATATTATATATATATATCTATATATATATCAGACACAGAAAGTTTCTATTTTTCTGTTTATTTGTGTAATTGTTTACGCGTAAATTTTGATCTTGCTAATTCATCCATTTCGTTGTTTACCACATTCGCCATATCATCGAATTAATTTCACTTTGATATTTTTTTGTAATATCGTACATTTAAATTAATTTTACTTTTTGTCTTTTCCTTTTATATATAATTTTTATAAATTGTTTATGTTTTATTTTTTGTGTCCGCTTGATAATATTTATTACTCGTTCAAAAGTTTTATAATCTTTTATATATATATATATTTTTAATTCGTTTTTTTTTTTAAAAAAAAAAAAAATCTCTACATTTCAAAATTATAATTTATATAAATTGTATTAAAATTTGAAAAAATCTTCAAGTCTACGTCGAAATGAAAAAATTTCAATTAAAAGTAACGATTTTTAAGAATTTTATCGTTGTTCCGAATATACATCAATTCGAACTCGATCTTACTAAACACTAAAATTCTCTTCGAATTTTTTTTTTTTTTTTTGTTTTTTGAACGTAATTTCATCGCATATGTATAAATATAGCGAAAATCGAAAACAACTATTGTATGCGATTGATTTTTATCGTAAATAATATATATAATGAAATAAGAACTTTTGAAGAATCGGTAAAACAGCTTGTTGCAACAAAATGGTACGTCGATAAATGGAGAAAGAATGATAGTCGTGAAATTTGCTAAAAGAAAAAAAAAACAGATATAATATATGTAAAAAAATCTTATCAATAGAGCAAAATCAATTTTAACATTGAATAAAGAAAAAAACATTATAAAACAAATAGCAATAAGAAACACCCTATTATAGTTGATCAAATATGGAATAAAACTGAAATCGATATAAATACATAAAAAGATAAACAGAATTATTTAGGTTCGATAAATTATGTAGGAAGTCGTACGTATAAAATAATTAAAATATTTAACAAACATAACATCGATTTAGCAATAAGAAGTAATAATACATGATTAAAATCAATCGGTAATAACAGAATAGAAGTTAGAAATATATCAAAATATTCAGGAGTCTATAAATTAAATTGTAATCAATGTGAAAAAGAGTACGTAGGAGAAACATCGTAACAAGATTTACATTTAAACTCATACGCAAATAATAAAATCATTATTTGGAAAATATTGTATATGAATTAAAACACAAAATAAATAATAATGAAAATTATCAAAATTTTACATACGGATAAACATTTTAAAAAAAGAAAACTACTCGAAAAAACCGAAATAATAAAAGAAAGGGATAAAAATAATTTATTAAATTCAACGGTAAATTTTGAGGAAGAATTAATTTTAAAAAGTATATTGTAAAAAATTGTATTATTTCTGGCGATTGATTTTTGATTATTATCAAATATATTTTTTCACTGTTCAGCCATATTTAAAAAAAAAAAAAAATTATTTTCCGGCTACTGTTCTGTAAATTTTATTTGATTTACTTACCACAGTCACTGTCAGATTGTTTTAAGTATTTATTCTTCGTTTTATATGTATAAATTTGCGAACTTATATTTAAATTTATATTTTATGTTTTTATTTTTAAATCTTTATTTTTATCTAAATTTAAATATCGCTTGATAATGGCGTAGTTGCCGAAAAGCTTTGCGAATTTCAATAAAATAAAGTTTTAGTGATTTTAACTGATTTTTGTAATTAAAGTAAAAAAATAATAGATGTAAAAATTAATGGAAAAAGTTTAAAACAAGTAAATTTGTATAGAGATACTTGGGTAGCATAATCACCCAAGATGGAAGAAGTGACAGATATTGACTAGAATTAGTCTAGCAAAAATGGTTTTCAGTAATTAGAGGATCTTTATTAACGTCGATAAATTTAAAAATAGAAACTAGGAAGCACTTTGTTAAATCCTACGTATTATGGAGCATACCGATGTATGGATCGAAAATTTGGACGATCAACCGCCAAATGTACAAAAAAAAAAAAAAAAAAAAATATAAGCCTTCGAAACGTGGTACCGGCCTAGATTACAAAAAATTAGTTATACAGAAAAAGTGACTAAGAAAAAAGTTTTTAAAAAACATAAACAAATCGAGAAGTTTAATTCAGAAGCTAAAAAGTAGAATAATTAAATCGATAGGCCGCTTATATCCGCACAATCCAAGTTTCGTAAAGAAAACGATACAGAGGAAGGCCAAAGAGTAAATACATTCTTCTTCTTCTCTACGCCTTCTTCGTTCGAAGTTTGGCGATCATCTCGACTATTGTTGGCTTGGATGTTGCAGCCTCCTGTAAATTTTCTTTTGAGCATCCATACCATTTCCGCAAGTCAGCTAGCCACGATGTTCTTCTTCTCCTGGTCTTCTTCTGCCTTCTATTTGACCATTTAGAACAAGAAGCTGAAGTAGGTGGTATTTTTCCGGATGTCTGGATATGTGACCGAAGTATTGGAGTGTTCTAGATCGGTTTTCTTGGACATTCGAAGCAGAACTTCAGCGTTTGTGACGTGATCTCGATATATCTTCAACATGCGACGGTACACATAAATTTCAAGTGCATCTATTTTCTTTTCAAAAACTTGCGTAAGCACCCAGCTTTCCATACAATACAACAACAAATTTAAATACTATGCGTTTTAAGCTCGCTCGTCGTTTGATAAATTACCTTTTTAAAATTATAATTCCTCTTTTCCTCAATCCGTACATTGGTGGATGACCTTTACGACTCACGATGCTAGTGAGTTCAATTAAAATTGTCTCTGCTTTCTTTTAAGGTTTGCATAATTTGTTGCTACCGTTGTCTTCTATTATTCGATGCAAACCTTAAAAGAAGGCAGAGACAATTTTAATTGAACTCACTAGCATCGTGAGTCGTAAAGGTCATCCACCAAATGTACGGATTGAGGAAAAGAGGAATTATAATTTTAAAAAGGTAATTTATCAAACGACGAGCGAGCTTAAAACGCATAGTGTTTAAATTTAATATTGTATTTCGTTAGTATTATTTTAATAGTTTATGAAACAGTTTCAGTTCAGTATTATTATCGGAATTTTACCGTATTTTTATTATTTCAGGTGTTGGAGAAGATATGTCCCCCATACTCACTTGAATTTGCTAATTTATTTTTACCGATTGTGGAGAACGATGAGGTTACAGGTACAATGCGTTGTGGCGATGGTGAAAACGATCCTGTATCCGAATTTATAGGTAACGATAAATTTATATTTATTTATTTTTTATTTATCTGCGAACATACATACACACACATATATATATATGTATGTATGTGTGTTTTTTATTAAGCGTAGTCGTGACGTTGATGCCTTTTCTTATTGGTATAAAAATTAATTTGTGTAATGCCATCGTCTTATTTCATTCGTGCGTTAAAACATTACTGTCTCCGGATGCTTTTATCATTTTCGTTTTCAATATTATGTAATTTGGATATAATGTAATTTCTGACTGCGTACTGTTGTTATTTCATGTTGGGCCTCATTGATTTTTTTTTTACAATAAAGTATTCAACATTATCTGAAACGTACGAATCTGCCGTTATATTTTACACATACACACATACATGCATGCATTTATATATAATAAACAGTGATGCCGGAAGTAATTCGTTTTTCAATTAAAATTAAGCTTAGCGAGTATGCTTTAATACGAGGGAAATAAATGAGATTTTAATTTTGTTTGTTATATGCGTAGTTTTATGCAATTACTTATTTTATTTGGTTTAAGTTTGATAGTTAAAAATATCCATCGACAACGGGTTAATAAAATATATATTTGTCTTCAGTTCACCGAATTATCGTCTCGATATATTCTAATTTAACGCTTAGTTTCGTGTTTAATATGTATTTGCGAGTAATATTTTGAATTAATTTTTTTTTTTTTTGCAAATTTTCAGTTCACTGTAAAGGAATGGGTTTGTAAATGTCAAAATTTTTGCTCGCCGTTTTCCGTGTATGTTGGGTAATTATTGATTACGACAGTAGTTTACGTTTAGTTAATGTATGTTTTCTTCTAGCTTTCGTACATTATTACATAGTTTTATTTATGAAATTAATCGAAATTAAATGTTTGAATTGTTTTTAGTCTGCTGATGATTTCGTAAATTAAATTGCATTTATGTCGTAATCGGGATTTATTAGTTAATTATATACGCGTGATAATTTGAATTATTATTTCACCTAATACAAGAAAAAATAAATAAAAAAAAAGTCTGATGTTATTACAAATTATGCTTAGAATTAAAATTATTTTAAAATTTAAAACAAAAAAAGTACAAACGCTACTGCGATGTATATATATATGTATGATTACAATTTAATATATGTTTAACTACGTCTTTATACACTCATTCGATGAATTTTCTTCATCATTGTTTTTCTTTATAAGATTACAATTATTTTTTGATATTTTGATATTTTGATATTTATCTTTTTCTCCTTTTTAATTTTGCTATTATTTTCTTCTCTCTTAGTACTTTTTTTTTTTTTCTAAATCCCTAATCTTTTTTTTTTCATTCAATATTTCAGTTAGTATCGCGTTGTGTAATATTAGTAATATATATTAATTTGCTGCGTATAAAAATTATTTCGAATAAAAGTAAGAAAATGGCTCGTCAATAATTAAGAACTAATAAATGAAATATTCGAAGTTATTAACGTACGCAGTGTGTATAAGAACGGTCGGTTCCATTTATCTTAAAAGGATGCAATCAGAAAGATTAACAAAGAAAAAAAATAGATATTCTATTTTTTTTTTATATATATATATATAAAAATACACGAATAGGTTGGCTTGTAGGAAGTTGAGAATGATTTTAATCGAAGTGAAGATTGAAAATAAAGAAGAAACTCAAAATAGACGAATATTTAAAGAGAAAAATGAAAAATTTCGCGAATTTCGAAGAAAAATCGGGGAAGAAAATGACAAAAAATTGTGGACGGAAAGGAAATGAAGAAATATTTTTATAGAGAGAGAAAAAAATGTTAAGAATCGCGTATAAATTATTTTAAGCGCTCCCACGATGGCCAGATTCGAAATAAGTTTAATTATCCGAACGATATCTTGCCGAACATTTAAGCTGTATATACACCTAGAAAAAAAAATGTAGAAATTAATATAAATACACATTTCTTGAAAATACTTAAATTGCGATAAATAGTAATAGAGGAAAATGTACGAAAAATCCCTACTGAAGAACAGACCAAAGGAAAATTGATAAAACAAAGAAAAAGTAACTTAATAAATTAAATACACTTATTAGAAAATAATAATCGTAATAAACAAGTATATTTTTTTCTTTAAGTTTTTGGTCAGATTCCACCTAGGTCAGTAAGAAATAGATGATGCGTCTCTTTTTACGATAGATAAAGATGTATAAAATATTAAATAAATTAAACCGAGAAAACTAAAAATTTGATTAAATAATAATAATAAAAAAAACCGATGTCTTCTCTAAATACGATTTTTATAATGAAAGTAAGAAGCATTCATGACGAAGTGTAATTTAAACCTACTCTAGAGAAAGTTAGAAGCATTTATGATGAAGTGTAGTTTAAAGCTACTCTAGAAAATGTAAGAAGCATCCGTGACGAAATGTATAGTTCTACTCTAGAGTGATTACAGAGTAAACCTACATATCATAGTGACAAATTTGCAAACAATCGAGACGAAGATAGCAGAAAGGATCATACCGAGGTGAACCGATGAGTACTGTTTGGACAATATTATAAGTTTTACCTTTTAGTCGAATAATTATTTATGCATTCGAGCCAGTCGCTGTTACGAAGGTCATTTGATGAAATATATGGAAAGCGATCTCCGGATATATAAAAGCACTTTTCGTCCATCGTTCATGAAAATGTCTGAATGATACTAGGTCTTGTCGAGTAATTTTACTAAAGCCGTTATTTTATTCTAACACTTAATCCTATCTATAATTTCCGATTATCGCGATTAATTTATTTAGGCGAGTTTTAAATTTTTATAAAAAACTGTTTATGAAATTTTATCGATAAAAACGCGTGCATATATATATATATATATATATATATATATATATATATATATATATATATATAATTCTGCAGCGATGACTACGTGCCATACGTAGACTAATGTATGTCGAATCAAACTAGCGTAAATTAATTTTTTATTTACATAAGACCGGATTTTCCGTTAAATTCCACCTCATCAACTTGGTAGATTTGTTACCGTAATTTGTAGATTATGAGTCATTGCCGTATTAGAGTTAAATTTTTCAAACGAACGTAATCAGGCACATAGTAAATTTCCATAGATAATACAAATCGCTTTCTTTTTAATTGTCCTCAATTTAATTATAATAGACGAATATTTTAAAAGTGAACTATTATATCTGTCGCTGTCTTTCCTCCACATTCCCTACATTATCTATTTAAGCGGCGACTATAAAGTATTATTTTTCTTTTTATTTTGAATATTATTATTTTAAATTATAATTTTTAAATTGGAACCTACTGACCACAAAGGTTTAGTAGCTTGACTTAGGCCCATAAAGTTTGTACGCGTTATTTATTGCGAAAATAACATACGGTTATGTTAATCGGTTGTCTAAAATTACTCGTTGAAATTTGGACGGTGGAATTTTTTTACAATTAATTTAGAATTTAGTATAATTTTATTTAAATATAGCGGGGGTCGTTTTAATAAAATAGTTTAGGATTTTTCTACATTTAATTTTTGGACGCCATCGACTATAATATTTAGATATTTTAATTGTTTAATTGTGGTTTTTTTTTTATCTGTTATAAAATCTATCTGTTCTGTATGAGAAGTATAATGTCATTAACATAAAATGCAAAAATCATTTAATAATCTAAAAAAACAAGTATACGCCTAAGAAAGCCTACTGCAAAATTTCTATCAATCGACTGACGACTTTTCAAAATAATGATTTTAACGTAAAATGTTTATTTTCTCAAGTAAGATTTAATTTATTTAATAGATATTAAAGCGAATTTAAATTTAATAATTTTATACAATATCGCGCCAGGTTATAACGCTTTTTCAACATCTATTACTAACATTTCAATATGTTTCTTATGATTAAAATTATCGTTAATACTGTCTATTATCGAGCTAGTTAGTAAACACCGTCGAATATTTTAGTTTAAAATGAAACCGTTTATCCCTTAAAATATCATTTAAAATCATAATATACTCGTATACGAACTTGTCGGCTATATTTTTTAGCTCGATCCGGCTAGATATCTGGAAAGTTATTAATACTTTTCGATTTAGCGCCTTATTCTGTATTAGCGGTATAAACTGTTCCGCTTTTACTATCTAATTCGATAATTACGCCGCCCGTCAATGTTCTTAAAAAATTATTGCAGATACAGCGTGATGACGAATTTTTATAAGCGTTGCAATACTTATACTAGTTCGATCAGATCGAATAACGATATAGTCTGGACTTATTTAATTGTAATTGTTTGGTGTTATGTTTGGCTTCAAAAATAGCTGCAATTCCTGTCACCGTATTGTAAGTAAACGGGAATCCCTCTCCCAACTAATCTCAGATGTCTGCTCAGCTCGCAGAACAATAGCGTATACATGATCATATTTGATTACATATCAGTCTGTAATATAAATATTCAATGAGACATATCATCCGTTTATTACAGAGGCCTGGCTGGAATCACTAATGCCCATTTCGAAATTAAAAAAAAAAAAAAAAAAAAAAGATAGCTGTAATATCTATGTATATATAATATAAAATGTAATTCGTCCGATTTTGATTTGATAAAATTTTCACTTCATCCCACTAAGCTAAATGTTGTGGCTTATTAATATAGTTTAAACTGTTTAATTTATGACAGAGTAAAGACAGTTACGTGTAATGTATACGTTTATCGCCGTGAAATTAATTAATCTTCTGGTAGCGTTTAAAGTTTTAATGATAAAAAATTTAAATCAAAATATACGACATAATTGAGTTTATTTTAGTCATTAATAAAAAAAAAAATTGTTCGAACCTACAATATATTTCCAGTACATATTGGCCGGATAATTAGCGAACCGAAGAGTGGCTGTATCGATTTATTAAGATATAAATTATAACCGATTATTATAAACTGTTAGTTAATAAAAATACTTATAGTACAACAAAAACTGACTAAATGCCAAAAAAAAAAAAAAACAACATCTGTGCCTCAGAGCGCAGGGAAGAAGTGAAACTTAAAGACATTTTAACTAAATTCGATACAGAGTTTTTTAAAACTTTGACGCGATAAACACACACACATATATATATATATATAAGAACAAGCCTACCTATTTGTATAAACGTGGTTTGAATACGGGTGTTCGTAGCGCTGTACATTATATACATCCGTCCATTTTTTTTTTTTTTTTTTTTATTTTTTACGGATGATGTATCATGGAGGCTGAGAACTATATTCAATCGACCTACTAGTCAGGATGTACTGCAATGTAATATCGGTATTATTGTTGTTGAGTACAGCGAGAGAGTATTCATTTTGAAGTAGCGGCGTTGTCGGGAAATGGATGTAAAACATAGAATCGCGTATGTGACTGTAAACGTAGTAGTAGTACTAAGACTTGTTTTTTTCTTTGTGTTGTTAATTTGAATATTTTCCAATAAAAATACACCGCCAGTTATGACTGATCTGATTCTTTACAAAGGAAACAATATTTATTCACAATTTGTTAATTTAAAACGAAATAACTTACACCGAATTAAGAAGAATATCAAGAACACTTTAAGACTACGTATATAATACATCAAATTAGATGAATTTATTACATTAAGGAATGGAAAAAATTAAAGCGTAATGACACGCTCGAACGATAAATATACATGCACGATATGCGGACGGCACATTTCGAAAGCTTCTATAGTGTTCATTATTTTAAGTATTAATGTTTTGTAGCCATACAGTAACGCTGATCATACATATCATTTTAAGATTCCAGTTCTTACTGAAAGAGATATTCCATGCGATGTTAGATTTTTTTTTTTCATTTTCGTAAATGCTAATCTTGTATTTAATCTATTCGTTTGAATCCCCGGCGTAATTTTCTTTAAATCTCATTTGTTTAAAGTCCATATTTCCGCCTCATGGACGGTACTACTGTCCATCTCGTAATCCTATTAATAGGGTATTCTGCGTTGTTACGTGTCTTTTTCTTTTCAACGCTTCCTTAGCCATTGCAATTCTTGGCCGAATGTCTTTGCTACGATATACGTTTTCTGTTTTTATACATCCTAAATATGTGAAGGAATCGACTTCTTTGATATATTAATTTCTTGCGTCTTGCTGATGCAATCTGTTTCTTAACGGATACTAAAAATGTGGTCTGTTGATAAAATTTTAAATGAAGAAGTTTTTAACCGAGTACAAGAGGGAATACGACTCTTGAAAACAATTAGAAAAACGAGAATAAAATGGATAGAGCACGTTTTAAGACATGATGCCGTTTCGAAAGGTATTATCGAAGGAAAAATATCAATGTGCAGGCTGAAAGGAAGACCAAGACAGACACTGACGGACACAATCAAGAAAGGAACGAACATCAAGAGCTACGTTGAATTTAAAGAAAAAATGGAGGAATTATATAATAGAAGCGAACCAGTCCGAGGATTGATACACCGACTGATATATATATATATATATATATATATATATATATATATATATATATATATATATATATATATATATATATATACTAAAAATTTAACTTACTCGGCTTAAACTTATAGGTATAAAAAATTATCATTTGAAGATCTATACAGAAATATAATTAAAAAATCGGAATTAAGTGCATCAGTGTGTGAAATATAATTTAGTGCATTAAGTAAATATTTCAGATATTTATGCTTAGTGAACGGTACCTAATCGTAATATTTAATTTTAAAATTAAATTAATACTAAAAATAAAGTTTACCCTATTGAAATTAGTAGAAACGGTTCTAGACTGATGTCCTGTTCGCTAATTATTTAATTAGTTACGTACATATTTAACTGTTATATTTCTAAAAATTATTTCTATGCCAAAAAACTGATCATTGATCTTTATTCGCCAATTGTTCGCTCCATGCTGTTACTTCATTTAATGAGCTTTAAAGGTTTTTATTAGCTTCCTCCGGGCAATGGCCATCGCAAAGTATAGCAGTGTCATCTACGAAGGTGGCTACCGAACTTTTATCAGATACTGTGATATCTGCTGAAAACAAATCAATTTTTAACAATAGAAAAATTGTACCTAAAAACATTACCATCGATCGAAAAGCAATGCCGATAAGCGATAGTGCAAGATACCTTGATATGCATCTAGATAGCAAGTTAACGCGGAAAAAGAATATTCAAACTAAAAACAATGAATTAAATATAAAAGTTCGCCAAATGGTTAATAGGTAGAAAATCAAAGCTACATTTTGATAATAAAATCACCATATACAAATACTTGCTCTTGTTTGGAGATACGGGTGTCAAATATGGGGCTGCAGCGCTAGAACAAATATAACACTAATGCAGCGATTCCAGAATAAAACTCTACGAACCATTGCAAATGCGCCATGGTTTGTATCAAATAAAACTTTACATCGTGACCTATATGATCCGTATGTTGCTGATGTGATAAAACAGGAAGTGATAAAACATGCAACAAAGTTACATGATCACCCTAACTGGACAGCCGTCAATTTGCTGGATAACTCATCAGAGCTGCGAAGATTGCATAGGGTCAAACCATTGGACTTAATCAAATAAATCCAATTTGTACATCCTAGACCACCTTCAATGGAGGGAGTACCGCTCAAAGATATCATACTCACTATTGATAGCACTAGCTAGGTATAGGGAAAAAGAAGAACTGATCGAAAAAGGAAAAGTAATATTGGTAACGATATATTATACCGATTATATCTTGGTAATATTGAATATCAATAACTTAAATGAAGTAACACACCAGAGATTAGTAACGTTTATTCTATGGTTACTAATAATACAAAATATCTAATTAATAAGAGGGACATGTCATGACTAATATCGATGAATTAGAAATAGGCAAATATTGTCTAACGTTTTAAATGATGTATAATTTTAGTGTTTGAAGTATTTGCTACAAAACGAATGGTTGAAGTACTGCGTATATTGCGAGTCCTTTCTTAGCGGGCTTATAATTTTATTTCTAACGTTTTGTTACTAACCTTCATTTCAAAAGTCAGATATTATATTCCGATGATAAATTTATTTTCATAATAACACCACGCTCTATGATTTAATATTTGATTATGTATTGCGAATTAAATTGCTTGTCCAGGAACACACTAACTAAAAATTTATAATTTTATTTTTATATAGCGCATTGCTTTATTATTCGCAATCCGTGTGTAAAACATCTATTTATTCGATTTTTAACTACTTGGACGGTTAAATGAAGAGGAAAAGGTAAAAACACTGTAACCCATTAAATCATTTTGCATTATGTACGCAATGAAAGAATGTAACAAACATTTTTTAATGTATGTAACTAATAAAATATATTATTTTTGTTGTTTTTCAATTTTAAAATTGAAACATCTGTATTATGGCGAACTGTATCACTGTAGATTAAAAATACGAAACAACACAATAATAATATAAATAAAAATATAGCGCCGGTTCAGTTACAGTGTTTTTCTGTGCTTGGGGTGTTTATTTATTTATTTATTTTTATTCAAAATCAAAGTAAAATTGTTTTTATCTTGCTTAATGTAACGATATTTAATGCTTTTAAGAACTGTGTTTAATATTAAATATATTTGCTTGCAAAGAAATTAATTTTATCTGTAAAATGTTTTAAAATGTTTAATAATTTATTATTTAAATTGTTATAAGGGCGTGTCAATCTAAAATTTAAGTGGATTCTTTCAAATTTCATGAAACCATTTGAAGGTGTTTTTTTTTTATAGTAACTGTTATATGTTTTGGCGAAGTACCAAGTTATTTAATAATTGAGGTAAGTTGCCAAAAACTACACGTTTAAAAAGCAGCATATTTAGTTATACGAATTTCTTACATTTTTAAAATAAAATCAGCATTATATAATGAAATATTCAGAAATTTTTAACTGTGAATCTTTTAAACAATGAATTGCTTTCTTAATACAGTGTTCTGAGAATGTAAAATGACTTCATTACAAAATTCGCTTGGGGATCTGAAGAAACCTTTTTTCGTGCAGGCTATTTATCATTTTAAAGGAAAACATAACGATGAAGTATGTATGTCTAATATAAATTTATTTTGTGAATATTTGATTTTATGTTAATTCTTTCGGCATAAGTAAATTTTGTATATATATATATATATGTTATCTGTGTAATAATTTTTAAAAAATATGTTTACCCTTACAGTTATGCTTTAAAAAGGGTGATATAATTACGGTTACTCAGGTCGATAATGGTGGTTGGTGGGAAGGTACTTTGGATGAAAAAACAGGGTGGTTTCCTTCAAATTACGTGAAAGAATATAAAGTATCAGGTAAAATATTTCTAATAATGCTTATAAAAAAAGTGTTAACTGTAATGCAATTAACAAAATTATTGTGTATAAAATTATGGTGTGCAATAAAAGAAGTAGCGACTGTTAGATAAAATTAAAAAAATAAAGAACAATGAGATTAGAAAATCAGATGAAATAGTATATTTATGATTAATTTTTAAAGTATTCGTTATGAATTAAATATGATGGTTTTTAAAAAACCATATAAAATTGTTTATCATTTTCATAAATGTGTTTTAATTGCTATATAAAAAGCTTTTCTATATGTTTTTTAGAGAATATAAAAAAAAACCTTAACGCAATTTTAGTTAAATAAGGAAAAGAATTAGTCTTATTTTTTTTTGCATTTATATATTGAAATCAAGTGTAGAGCCTAAATGCTTTTTTTCTTTAAACTACTCGTGCATTTTAAACATATTATCGGTCTACATAATGCGATTGGAAATAAAAATTCTCAAATTTTAAAAATTTGTTAAATGTTACGTTCGTTCTTTTTAAAAAATTGTTTATACCCGAACAAAATGTCTTAAAAATGAGTGTAAATAATTAAAATTAATTATTTTTTATTGTGATTTCAATAAAGGTATTTCTAGCGGTTGTGAGAATACGAAACAATCGCTGGAACCCGTTAATCAGCAAGAAATTAATAGGACGTTCATCTTGAAAGATTTAATTAATTCGGAAAAAGCGAATGTTGCAGAACTTCAAATGCTAGTTAACAAATTTTTATATCCTGTTCCTTTTTTAAAAATGTAATAATTGTTGGTATTCGTTATTACTTATTATTATTATATTATAATAATTGGGTTTAGGTGTGAATACCAAAATTATCCATTGTCAATATTATTTTCATATAAATATATCATACATAAGATAAAAAAAAAACAACAAAAAAACAGTTAGAGATGAATTTTAGATATATACGCATAGTTAGCTAGAGGTGCGAAGATATTGTTGTTATTCTAGGCCAATAAGTAGGCAACCGAGAAGGGGGTATGTAAATATTTAAATTTAACATTTTATTAATAAAGACATCTCTACCTTTACTATACAAGTCAGAAGCAAAAATCACACGATTAGCATCAGCTATAGTTCGAGCATGCACAGGACAATATACAGATAGAGTACGATTGATAGAGTACAAATGGCTAGGAAGGCAATTGTGATTGGAATGAAGTCTGAATAGGCTCTTTGTTGATAATCTGCTGGATTCTATCGAGAGTTGTATTCATTAAATCACACCGACTCATCAGAACTATCATCCATTTTATCATTACATAAAGGCGCTGATTTTAATAAATTAATGATTGTTATTAAAACTATAATTACAAAACTAAATGTACTCGCGAATGCAGATAGTTTCACAAAAATAGCGGCTATTTCAGAAATAATTGTAGTAAGTTATATGTAATTTTTTTTAAAAAATATAATATGATTAAGTTAGTTGCCTGGAATTGTAATTCTATAGTACACAAACTAGCTGAGCTTCATGAATTTGCTATTTACAATAGTATTGATATCATTGCTTTATCCGAGACTAAACTGAACAGTAACCTCACAGTTAAATTTCCTGGCTTTGATATTTGTACAAAAGATGGGACGCGTTATAGTGGGGGAGTAGTATTGTTGATTAATCAACGACTAAAGTATGATATTGTGCCAACGCTCCCATTACATAGTATTCAGGCTGTTGGCATAAACATTTATTTAACCACTGCTGGTAATACTCATAATGTAAATCGCAATGTAGAAGTTGCTACTATTTTTGCTGTTTATAAACCGCCTAATCGATTGACTAAGTATAGGGAAGATATTTTATCCTTGATGAAGACAAGTAAAAAAATTATTTTAATCGGCGATTTAAACTCTAAGCATAAGTCTTGGAATAATTTTAATAACAACCAGGCTGGCAACGTCTTACTTAGTACTTCTCTACCAAATAATATACAAATATTAGCACCACGAGAACCTACATACTTCCCACCACCTGGCTCTCGACCTAGTATTATTGATTTAGTTCTAGTCAAAAATATCAATACAACGCTGCCCATTTCAGTTAACTGTTTATCCTCCGATCATAACCCAATATTTATAATCGTCAAAACTGACAACATACTGCAACAACCAGTACGTAAAACATTTAATTTTAAAAATGCGAACTGGAATTTATTTAAGCGTCATATTTCTGATAATATAAACTTAAACCTAATTTCTGATACTGACAACATTGACCAACTGTCTCACCACTCTGACGAACTTGATTCATGAAGCTATTGCCCTTTCTGTTCCTATTAAGCAAAATGTTTCTCCTATATCTTCGACCCCCTTTATATATAACTTCCATAATTAAAGTCGAAAATATTGTCAGAAGTTCCTATACTAAAAGTCGTTCACGTACTGATTCGAAAAATATTAAGAAATTATTGAATCAACTTTCGATTTTGGTTCGATATTTACTAAATAAACATAATAACGAAAAGTTTCGTAAAATAATTTCTAATCTTTCTGTTAAAAATAATAGCCTTTGGAAGATATGTAAACAATATACACAACATAATGAAGCACTTCCCCCAATTCATGATCCCCATACTAACACATATGCATATAATAATACCCATAAAGTAGAATTGCTTGCTGCACGCTACCTTGAGGTTCACAGCAGAAATATTCATTTAGCTTCAAGCTATCAGAAGAACAAAGTACATAAAGTTGTCAGTAGATTTATCACATCACCTCAGATAACAACTAATATTTAACTTCTCCCGAAGAAGTTTTTACATATGTAAAATCAACAAAGAAGAAAAACTCGGTAGGTCACGACGGTATTCAATCTACTGTCATTAAAATGCTACCTCAAAAAGTCATCGTCCGGTTAACCAATTTGAATAATGCAATGTTTAAATTTGGGTACTTCCCTTCTAGTTGGAAAGTGGCTAAAATAATTCCAGTACCAAAACACGGTAAAGATTGCTCTCAGATAGACAATATCCGTCCAATCAGCTTGCTTAGCAATCATAGCAAAATCGCTGAAAAAATTATTCTGAAAAGATTATGTGACTTCACTAATTGTAATAATATAATACCTAGTAGTCAATTTGGATTTCAACCAAAGCATTCCACAACACAACAGATAACAAGAGTTGCTGACTCTATCACGGATAATTTTAACTTTAATAAGCATACTGGGATGGTGTTATTTGATGTGGTAAAAGCTTTCGACACAACCTAGCACGACGGTATTATCTATAAAATGATTGTTACCAGGTTTCTCAACTATCTAATTAAACTGATTAATAGTTACTTAAGTAATCGATCATTTTATACCATTATAAATAATGCGAAATCAAGTAGCAAATCTTGTTCTGCCGGCGTACCTCAAGGTAGCGTATTAGGACCAATCTTATTTACATTTTTCATGCATGATTTCCCGCATATAAATAACATTGAGGTACGCTGATGACACAGCGTTGTACTGCAGTTCCTACAGACCAAGTACTATCAGCAATAGGTTACAATCCGGTGTTGTTCGTGTTATTTTTCTAAATGGCAAATTGCCCTTAATCCTTCCAAAACGAAAGCAATTTTCTTCACTCGTCGAAGACCGTTTTTACCGACCAGACTTTACGTCAGTGGCGTTGATATAGAATGGTCTGACCAGATACGCTATCTTGGTGTCATTTTAGACAAGAGACTAACCTTTTCCAAGCATATTGACCACGCATCATTGAAGACAAACAGAGCAATCTGTTCAATTTACCCAATTTTCAAACGTAAATCTCACTTAAATATTAATAATAAACGAATAATCTACAAGTGAATTATTAGGCCTATTTTAACATATTCTTGTCCAGTTTGGTCTTCAGTCTCAAATGCTAGTTTTAATAGACTGCAATTAGTCCAAAATCGATGTCTTAGATGTATTCTCAATGTCCTCGCATGCACTAAAATTTCATATATGCGTAGTGCTCTGCAGGTACCATATGTAAAAGACTATATCCTCAAACTATCGCAAAATTTTTTTCTAAATTGTAGCCGCGCATCGTAATAATTTACTTCCAGCAATAGGAAATTATGATCCCATATGGAACTAAGTATTATATTAAGTATAAGCATCGACGCATTAAACATAATGTATTATTCTCATAACGTTATAATTTGTTTGCTTTCGTTTCCATTACTTATAAATGATATTACATATTCGTTATATAATTAAACTTATTATTTTTTTAAATCACCTATTGAATTTGTGATGGTTTTTTTGTCTGACCATCGATACTATTTTCATCTTGTATATATTTATTATTTACCAGTTTATATTATTAGTTACTTTCATAAATGGAGAGAGCCTCCGGTACATTTATTAAATATTATTAAAACTTTTTAATATAATGTCAAATATACGCGTTAAAAAAAAAAAAGAGAGAGTTGTATTTTTTACGTATATATTGTTCGTAATATAGAAAAATTGGCAAATGTAAAAAAGGTAAAAAATTATGTTTTCAATTATTTTTCAGAATGAGTCGTGACGAATATAATCAGTTAACTAATAATATTTCCCAAGTTGTTGATATACACGAAAAATTGCTGGCAAATTTGGAAGAAATAGCGGCTTTACCACCGATTAAACAGAAAATCGGCAGCATGTTTCTTAATATGGCGCCTAAAATGAAACAGATATATCAATTGTATTGTTCGGCGCATCCACGAGCAGTGCTCATTATCGAAAAATATAGGTATTACTCGTATATCGAATACTTTTAGCGCGTGCGCATTTGTTTCTTCCGTTACTAGATTTTCTGAATGATATTTTTTTTTAAATCGTTTTTTATGAGAACGACTTGAAAATTTCATTCAAATATTTCCAATTCGGTAGCATTGTGATGATTTATGGATGTGTTAAAGCATCGTTCCGGATGATTTCCGTGTTATCTCTTCATTTCCACTTCTAAATTTTCGAAATTTCATTACGCGTTATGGTGTAATTTATAGGGTATTAAATAAATGATTTTAATGAAACTAGCTAAGAAACTGAAGTCGAGCGAAAAAAACCAACGAGATTTTCTTCGTCCATTAGTTATTTTATTTTTTTAAATGGTTTCAACCGCATGATTCGTTGATCCTTGTTGAGAAATACAATTCCACGTTATTCTAAATCCATTCTTCGTACGGTGCTAATTATTTAAAGCCGCGATGTGACGCTTATAGTTTTTTCGTCTTCGCAGTTTTCCTAGATGTTGCACGAGCATTTGATAAGGTTTGACATCCTGCATTACTTCGAGACAGTTTCTCACCTTTGATTTATATGCATTACTTCATTCATATTTATCTGACGGATAATGGGAATTAATTAAATCAAGTCCGAATTCAAAACTTGCATCTGATAAGTATTTGTTTTTCTTTTAAATTAAGTAGTTTGTTATTTATACTATATCTTGAAAATTAAATTATTTTCGTTTTATTGAAATTTAATTACGTTATTATTTCGATTAATATGTCGTTTTAGGTATATTTTTTCAGTCTCGATGGTTTGTAGATGTTTATGTTATTTATATCTTTTACAAATTGAAAAATTTTTATTTTTTGTATAGAAAATTCCTCTGCTTGTGTCGTTAGAAAACTGCTCGCATTTGTTGCATCTTTATGATCTCATCGTATTTTAGCTTTTAATGAATTCTATTTTTTATGTATATATTTCGACTCGGAATTTCTGTATTAACTTTGTAATATATAACCGATTAAATCGAAAACTGCTGTTTTTCTTGAAATTTTATTTCTAATAATTAGGAACAACTTGTATAGATCATTTCCTTTTTTTTTTTTTTTTAATTTTTAATTACAGAATAAATTTATATTCGATCATTTCGCTTATGGTCTATATATATATATATATATATATATATATATATATATATATATATATATATATATATATATATATATATATATGTATGTATGTATCAGTCAAACCGTCCTTATCGTTATAAGAAAGATATAAAAAAAAATGCAACTCGGTGAAATTAGTAACGAACAAGATCACTAGTTTTAAAAATATAATCTCGATTTATTAAATTCAACGCGGAACTATTATTGAAATTTAACATACATCAGAAAATTATGTCATGCTGAATTTAGTTCGAAATTGAAAAATAAATAACGAATAAACTTCTAGTATTTTAAGAGGAATTATCTTTAAATTATGCGATTTATTATTTGTAATGTTGATGAAGTACAGCTATATGTGTAGCCTTAGGATCGATACATGTTTCGGTAAACTTTTTAATTTCGTTATTAAGGTTTTAATCGTTTAATATAAATAGTACATCTACGCAGATAACATTTTATATATGTATGTTTCTTTGTAACGTTTATATTAGAGAAGAGCTCGGTAAACTGATGGAAGCTAATGGTACAGCTCGTCCTGGTATACTAGTTTTAACAGCCGGTCTTAGTAAACCGTTTAGAAAATTAGACAAATACGCTGGTATATTACAAGAATTAGAACGTTATATTGAAGAATATCACGCAGATCGAGGCGATATTCAGCGTTCTATCAGCGTTTTTAAAGATATTGTTGTGAGTATGTATGTTTTCTGTACGTAATGTACGCGATTAACGACATTTCTATTCGAATAAAAGTGTAAAGGAAATCTATATATAAAACTTCCTCCCCACCCCCTACTACTACGGTTATCAGTAGATGTTATCGTAATTACAATTTAGTCACTTATAGAGCCCCGTCCGTTGATAGTGTAGATAATTTCTGTCCGAGCGCAAATTCGCGCAATTTATAAATTTTTGAAATAATAAAAAAAATATACGATAATATTCGTAATAAATCGTCGTGTTTAATATTTTCAATACAACCAGCAGATTGTTGATATGTTATTTATAATCTAATTATCGTTATCGGTAATATCGTGTATAATAACACTGATTTCATCTTAAGTCGTATACGGTTTTCAGTTTTAATCGTCGAAATTTTAGAGCATTTTCGAAAAAATTTACTGCGTCGATTTTGGTCCCTGTCGGCGGTTCTCGTATGAAAAATGAGAGATTTATAGCTCGTTTTAAAGTTGAATATTTTCGAGCGTACCTCGAAAGAAATGAACAATAAAACATTCGAACCGATGTTTAAATAGTGAGACCTTTTCCAGTTTTCGAATAGTAAAAAGTGAACCTCCTATATGTTTTACTATTAAATTGAAGTTGTCTAGAATCGTAATTGCGTGTGATAGAGATTAAATTAGTATCGTGGACTAAGCAGAACTTACGCGTTAAATTTACTGTACACGATCCTTAATATGAAGGATTAATATGCGTGTCTAATCATTTCTTGACGTTAATAATAAATTAATTTTGTATAAAACACTTATATCACGTACTGCTGTCCAGCTTGGAGTTTTGTTTCAAATACCAATTTTAACAACAAAACACGTGTCTCAGATGTGTTCTATTGGTATTTGAAACAAAACTCCAAGCTGGACAGCAGTACGTGATATAAGTGTTTTATACAGAATTAATTTATTATTCAAGTCAACAAATGATTTTCTGTTAATTAGCGGATATATGAATGCTTTCGTTAGCTTTGACGGTAGCGTGATTGATATGTTCGGAAAAATTTAGTCTGGTATCCGAGATTATCGCCAGGTAACGAACATGTTCCGGTTCACTACGGTGGAATTAACTGTAATTTCGATAGCGAGACGCCCTCTGGTGAAAAATATAGCCTCAGTTTTATCGCGGTTTAAATCAATATCGTCTTTAACTTATTAGTAATTTGCTCTCTATATATAAGAAGTACGGAGAAAAGCTGTATCGTCCGTTTAAAAAGTAATCTGAACAAGGGGCAGATTAGGGAAATCAGATAAGAGCAAAGTAAACAGAAAGGTAAATACTACCTTGAGGAATACCTGCTGAACATGTTTTCATAATAGACCTTTACTCGTTGATGGTAACGTAAAATAATCTGTTTGAGCTGCGAATAACATTAAATAACGAAGGAATTGACATTGTATCTTTTTCTAAATAATACCTTCGTACTGACTTGTATCGAGAGTTTTCGCTACATCCAACAGAATCGTGTTATTACGATTAAAGTTACGCGTAATAAACTCCACTTGTTGGGTGGTGAAGTGCTTACGCAATAATATACAACTAGACTGCCTGATCGTTCCGGTCTGACATATTCGTCGCGACCTATCGCTTTCTGCGCGAGATCGTGCCTTAAATGTAATTAATAAAAAAAAAAAACCCTGAATGTTCTATCGTGGTAAAACGACGACTGAAATATTTATTATTAGTAATTTTAATTACTTTTTAAAAATTAGATTACTTTTATCGTAATTTATTCGCAATGGTTTATACTTTGGTTTTATTGTTCAACTGTAGCGTTATGGTTTAGCGCGGGTATATATATATATATATATATATATATATATACTTAAAGTTCGTAGATTGTATTTTTAAAAATTTTGGCCGTTACTTAAATTATCGATTCGGTTCGATTTTAAAGTAAATTCGATAAATTTACATGCGCGAAATTCTTTAATTTTTTTTTAATTTTTTTGTATTTAGGCGGAATGTTTGTCCATACGTTATCAGAAAGATATAGAATTGGTTTTATTGAGCGGTTGCGTACACGGTTGGCAGGGTAATTTGAACGTTTTCGGCGAAATAATACGCATGGGCTCGGTTGCCGTTTGTCCGGATTACAAAGATTTATATTTTCTTTTATTTAAATCATCGTTAGTCATCATATCCGTATCCCGTGGATTGAATTCGTTTCAATACGAAGTGAGTTTTCAAAACTTTCCTTGTTATGCGCGCATCTTTTAAGTAATTCTCTCGACGTATAATTACTTGCTAATACGTTAATTTTTACGTTAATTAGAATTTAAATTTGTATAAATTGTCGCAATCATTTTAGATAATTACGTATTTTTAGTTGAAAATAAACTAATTGATAGAGACCAAACCGATAAATGGACGAATATATATGCACGGAAATTACCAAAAAAAAAAATAAACCCTTTGTTAGGTTTTACCTAATATATATTTTTTTTTCTGATTTGTTTGGGTTAACAAATGTGCATCTGCAACCATAAACATTTCGAGATTATGAAGACTCACACTCATATCGCCTCCTCTTTGTTTACTCTATACTTAGAAATTTGTCATAACTGGCGGTTCTCTATACTTCGACGTCCTTTATTATGCCATTCCTCTCTCCATTTTTCCAGGTACAATCCCATCCTGTCCTTTTCTTTTTACACCTTTTGAGTATAATACGGTTAGTCTCGATATCAACGTACAATTGTTTTGCTCATTTAAAAATCACGTTCCCCCCCACCAACCGCCAATTACAGATTTCTCTTCTTGTTTAATAGAAACTATCCGAATTACTAATTTTCGCGTATGTCTCGAAATGCGCTTTTTCAGTTGGAGCTGCATTCGTCATCCCCGCCTTCAATATCTCTAAAAAAAAATTCGCACGCAATAGAATATATTCCATTTTTACTACTGAGGATACTGTTATTCTGCATACCGATAGATTTCCATCTATCGTGATTCTAAGAGTTTCTTGCTGGCATTACGACACTCCTAGCTCGATTCTCGTTTACCGTCAATTATTTATAAAATTTCTAATTATGTATGCCAATTAAGCTTGTTCGGTGTAACGGTTAAATTTGTTTGGTTCTCCGGGCATAGCGGTATCTATGGTAATAATCTATCCGATCATTTGGCCACCTCTACGCATACTTCGGGAACTTTTTTTTTTATTTTATACTCTTATACATCTGGCGTACATTAAATTTGCGCATAAGGAATACTGGAAAAATCTGCGATTTGAACTATTAACAGCAAGGTATTATAAATCCATCCGACTCGACGTACCTACTAATCCGTGGTTGTGCAATATTACAGTTGAAACGATCGAATTGCTGAGTTTTATTACTATCGTTTGTCGACTGATACTCGGCAGTAGTCGCCTTCTTTCTTCGCTACACAAGTTGAAACTTGTTGGGTCTTCTAATTGCTCACATCCTACGGATACCCATTTAATGGCCGACGCGGACCATGTTATCCTTGAATGTTCTCATTATAGTAATTTTCGTGCTGCTTTTTATCAAGCTCTTCTTGTCTTAATGTTCCATTTCTTATGTATTTCTCTAGCCCTTCGAAATATTCACGTATATATGGCCCTTCATTCCTATATCTTAAAAATTCTGGTATCATTATTTAATTTTACTCATATCTGCATTTCTTTTTAGTCTGCATATATCATAAATAGTCCGTTCTGATGAATTTTATAATTCCAATACATGTACATATCCGGTAAACTGTATGGAAAAAAAAAAATTAAAAATAAAAACTAATGTCCAGCAATCTTTTAAGAAATTATTGCAAAGATACGATTTGAACATTTCTGCTAGAGTATTCGTTAATTATGTGGTTACTTAATGGTTATAGAATTATCTTAACGACTAGAGCGAAACAAATACTTCAGTGAGTACACGTCTTTAACATCCAAAACGTATTTATACAAATTTTGCTACTAAATCGTTTGTTCGACGTAATCACCGGATATAATGGCCATTGTTTATATCGTCGTGTACTTTCGTGAAGTCAAATTAATGAAGGCCGATGTGAATATCATCGAACGCGAATGACGATAAACATCGATAAATGATCATGTTGTCTTGTCCGAGATCACATCATGACTGTACATAGTGGTACAGCCTTCGATACTCGTTTCGTACGTTTAGATAGGCTTTATATATTAAACGAAACTCGGCAACAAATATTCGCCTCCTATGTTTTGCCAATGAGCCGATAGAACTGTTTGATTTTTATCAGTTCGGTTTTTCATATTTAACGTAAATATTCCATTGCTAGCTACAGTCGGCGGGCGTAGCTAAATATTTGGGCGATTTAGCCCGAGGAATATGTTGATATTTTAAGTTCGACAAAAACTATCAGTATGCGACAAATTTAAGCTGATCTTAATTTTCCAATTACGTCATCGTCGTAAAATTCGGTACAAACGGTTCGTAGCCACGATCTAATCGCTCGTTAACAATTAAAATGCCGGAATCGTGTGTATTGCATGAATATATATGTTTATCTACGATAGTGGATTAAAAAAAGTGCTTGCGACGGTATTATTAAAATATTTAATTTTACATAGTCTACTTAATAAGCGTGATTTATGTTTATCTCAGGGTGTAATACCGCTGATCGGTGTAAATGTTACCAAACTGGAAGATTCTGGTGATTTGCATAAGAATTCTTTCGAAATATCAGGTAAGATTAAGTTCAGTTTTAACACGTTCGCATTATAGTGTGCAATGATGTAAATTTTTGAATAAGTATAAAAGAAAATAAAGCGAGCGGATTAAATTAGTTCGGACTGAATTTTTTCAACTGCTGCAATTGAATTAAAGTAACTAACATTTCTTATTGAAATATTTCTGGTTGTACACGTAAACAAAATGCATCTAAATTTAATATTGCGTGGTAAAAAGTACTTGAAATTCCTAAACAAACATCTGTCTCCAGTCGGAATTGTAGAAACGGACGGGATGTAGTCGTAAATTCATAGTAATATTAAAAAAAAAAAAACAAAAAACGAACTTTAAAAATCAACTATGAAATTAAACTGTAACGAATTATAAAACATGTTATATAATTTATGCTGGCTCATTTGATTAGAATATATATATATATATATATATATATATATATATATATATATATATATTAGTGCTGTTGATTTGAATCGATTCCGGAGTTGATCGATTAATTTTTGTGAAAAATCGATTAATTAAAGCGAATGATCAAGTTGATAGACAATAATAAATACTGAGAAACCAGCGAAGTATATTTCCTTGAACTATTGTTATAATTCGGAATTTGACCGATATTTAAAGGAAGAGCAGATTCCTGAAAGCGATAACGTTTTGGAGTGGTGGCGACCACACGCCGAAAAATACCCAATTGGCTAAAAATTATTTGAGCATTTCAGGCACATCTGTGACATCGGAAAGTCAAAATTCAAAATAATCATTAATTAAATATTGTTTTTTTTTTTAATATTTTAAATTTTAATATAAATTCGTTTTTTTTTTTAAAGCAAAGCATTGTTATTATTTTAAAAAAAAAATGTTTGCTTAAATTTAAAAAGCTGCATACATTTGAATTTAAGTCTATCTCGGCGATTCTGAATCGATTCCTCCGACGATTAATCGATTGTAAGTGAAATCGATTCGACTTGAGTCGATCAACTTTCAAGTTGACAAGTCGATTCGGTATCGTGGAATCGATTATAACTGATTACATTTTCCGGAATCGTTAGCTCTAATATACGTATATGTATAATATATTCTGACGTGACTTTAATTTAAATCTTTAAAATAATATAATGTGTTTTTATTTTACTCGTGTAATTTGTATTTATTAGCTCGCCGTTTTGACAGCCTCGGAATATCCTTTTAAAGGTACGTTTATTAACACGCACGCGAATAAGCTTTTATTTTATTTATGAATAAATGGTCTTATAAAAGCTGCATTTGCGCGTGGTTATTTTGCGTTATTCGAATTTTCTCCTTCAGTATGTTTATGAAAATATTCAGTATTATTTAAAAATAAATAGTAATAATAATAATAATAATAAGACCGTTAGTAGCGTGCTAAACTGGGTGGTCTAAATTCATTTTTTTACACTCACCGGCGTTTTGTGTGGCGTTGATCTGAAAAAAATATTCGTCTATTCTATTCAGATTTTACTAGATGGCACTTTACGTATAAATTTTTACGATAACGTACTTTTAAGTTGCTTATTTGGTATCGTACGAACCTTTTGTCTTATCGATATCTTTTTTAAATGATAACTACTTATACTCGATTAGTGGGTGTGTAGACAACAACACACGAACTCATCTTAACACCTCCCACCTACATATAATAGTATAATAACCGTATTTATAAAACTGACTTTAATTTTAATTCATCGTCTAAGTGGATCGTGTTATTTAATAATTTATTTCTACATTTCTTCTTCTTCTTCTTCTTCTTCGTTGGTAATCGTGTAAGACCGGAGGCAAAATTAACGGGTAGATATCGGATAAACGAAGAATGGCAAATAGTCCAGATTAGGACGTAGGAGAATGTTTTAAAATGTTTCAGAGAGTATTCGGAAGGTTTGCGATTGAACGTTGCAGAGGAATAGAGCGGACAGATGAGAAGCAAGTGAGGAATAGTTAAATTGCATGCGATACATTTGGGTTGGTCTTTATTAGTAAATAAGTATTTGTAGGTGAGCAATGTGCGACCTGAGCGTACACAGAACCACTTCGTTTCTTCTGTTTGAGTTATGACAAGCTGTCGACTTTATCCAGTTGATGTTGTATTGCTGCAAATTAGAGAAGCTTTCGTTTGCTATGTCGGACGATCGTATGTTGTGAAGGAAGTCCTTTATTGGAATTTAGTATACCTGCAATAGGCGATATTAGACACGCTTCTTTTACGGCTGCATTTTAGATCCCACATCGTTATGTCACGAAGCCCAGAGGAGAATAATTTTTCCGGAAAATTCTGATGCGTTGACTAAGATGGATTTCGCCAAAGGATGTTGGTGGTGTGATATGTTTTCAAGACTTCTAACGGAACTCGAGGAATCGGTGCAGATGATAACATAGTTCTCCAATAATTAAATCGACAGCAATTGAAATTGCATACAACTCCCTAGATAGGACGCTGAAATTTTAGTCATCTCGTGTATAGGATATCGTAATGATTGTATATATCCTATTTCTAAATTTATTTATTTCCAAATTCGTTTTCTATTTCGTAATTTTATTCGTAACGAGTGATACCTTACAGTTATCTATGATGTTTTCTATAATATGTTGTTTTTTTTTTTACCTATTCCGGTTTTTATTTAAATTGTAAATTAAATTTTTCTTAGTGATTGATGATAATTTTTAATATTCGGTTAGTTTGTTAAATTATGCATTTTTTAAGTTTGCTAACATCTACGATGCTATCGAATTACTAGTTACGTTATCATGGTAATTCGCGGATTAGGGAAATTTGTTATCGTGTTATGATTTATTATTATTATTATTATTATTATTACTGTGCTGTGTATTGCAACAAGGGTCAGACGCACGGAGAAAGAAGATTTTTAGATTAGATTATATAGATTTGCATGACTTAAGGAAAGAGGAGTTTTTTTACAGCAAAATGTACGTTTTGAAGGATTGGAAGAGAACGTGGCATATTTAGGAGGGAACGAATATGTTCATATAAAGGGGCAGATGATTAATATATGTAGGATAGTTAGTTGAGTGTTGACAGAGATCAAGGCTCTCATGTTGCAGCAAATCAGCGTGTGTTAACATGGTATGCATGCGTAGGCGAGACAAAACCACTTCATTTTCTCTTCCAGGTATAGTCGTCACTGATGACTGTGGAACTGCTTTCAGAAAACGAAGCGAAAATGTTGACCCTTCTCTGAATCTACTGTTTTTGAATACAGGATATGAGGAGCGCTTGAATATCATTTTCGGGACAGGTCCTATGAAGCGCGATAATTTTGCTGCTTTGTCGATTCGCGCGCTGATGCCTACATTCTCATGGAATTCAAGCTATGAAGATTTTTTTCCAATCATGACATTCCCCCAATGATTAATTTAATGAATTTTGTATTGTTTGTGTGGCACTGTATTTTTTTTTTTTTTTGATTCCCCAATTCCAGCAAGGTGGATAGGGCGAATATATTTATGAAATGTGTTTATAAAAGAGCAAGGAACTAGTGTGCATTACATCAGTTGTATGTAATTGTTCCTTGGCAAGTGTACTTAAAAAAAGTTACGAGTCTCGGTGTCAACGTGCATGGCTCGTTTCTTTGCACGCTCTGTACTTGCGAACGTTTGTGTATTGAACATATTTTTATTTTCTTTCGTATGACGGGTTTTTAAACTACAACGAGTAGTGTTATATATTAAGTTATCTTAAGTTTTTCAATAGTTAATTAATAGGCTCACTTTCGAGTGGCCTGTATACGTTCGACCGCAGCCAGAGAGTCTGTACAGATTAGTAAGTTTGAATGTGTGCTATCTGACACAGTTTTAAGAATATGCTGTATATTTTACGTGAAAGCACGCTGAAATGTTGACGAAAGAGAAACATGAGTCGTAAAATTTTTTCATGGACCAAAGCGCATCCGCTATTAGGCCGTGGTTACATTACATGCGTCTCCGTGCGTTTTTTTTTTTTAGTCTTGCGGGCGCTTACGGTCATGCATCATACTCAGCGTGTTTACAGTGTTGTCGGCCAAACGACGACGGCTGCATTAAAATGACTGATACTGGAATATGTCGGGATAACATGGTTTTTAAAATGGACCCTAAAATGTTAATGTTACATTTAGTCGACAATAGTACTTTGAAATATGTGATACTTGACAGCAATTTTTGGTTAATCATAACAAAACCAGAGATAAAAACGTAGAATATGCTAAATTTTTCAGTGAATTAAAGAATCAACCAATAAGATTTTTTTTTATATTTTCGATTATTGCCGTTCGCATTTAAATTAAAATAAATTACCTAAATACTCTAGTTTTCGAAAATGGATTGAATCTAGACAAAAACTAATGGTAACACTCGGTTAAATTTGAAAATCATGTATTTCATGTTTATACGTTATTGCAGATATTTTTATGTTTAGTTAAAATTATGAAAAAACTACGCCGCATTCTCATCTTTCTGTTCACCGAGAAATAATTTCTGAATATCGACACGCATTTTAATATTCTTAACAGGCAGTTCCGTCAACGTCAATAAACTCATTAAAAAGTTATAATCGTTACTTCCACTGTGTGTTGGTAATAACGAAAACATTTATAATTTTTTTTTATCAATGTCCGGACGCTGTTCGTGTATATTAACTTTAATTTTTTATTTTTGATACATCGTTAACTGTTCATTTATTATTTTATTGTCGACCGGAATATCAAAATCAGTTTCATTTGTCGCTTAATCTTTATCGAAAATTGTTTCAAAAGTCTTCATCCACAATTCGAATTTATTTCCCGCTCCGTCTCTTTATACGACAGTTAAGTGTGTTTCTTAAAAACAACATACTTTCAAAATATGCCCATTTGGATTTTTTTTTTTTTCGCATAATCCCGAATCCTAACATGTATAATTCTTTTCTGACATTATATTCTTAACGAAGATATAAATTATTTTTGTATCGACTATTTCTTTTGCAACTTCTTCCCATAATTTTTTTGCAACCAATCTATTATGATAATCTTTACATTTCTGATCCTATAATGGTATTTTCGATTCTATACACAAAATACGTTTTTCCACATCTATTTTAAATTTTGAAAACACCTTGGTACTAAATTAAAATTTTACGGGGGTTACTTTTGATGGTACAAATTCGTAAATTGCCGGAAGTGAATTGAAATTTAAATAAAATTGATTGAATTTTTCGTGATGGAAAATATATTTTGCATGGGGCTGATTAAAAGATGGACATGCTTTTGTTCGGGTAGCTAAGTATGGAGTGTAAACGGACAAAAAATTTTAGCAAAAGACTGTCTCTATGTAGATCATCCTGCTTCGCGATAGAGATTAATTACTGTAGTTAATCTGAAAAATCGAACAGACAATCGCAGGACAGCGTTATGATCAAGTGAACAAAGAATTGCGTTTTTTGATGGGGAATATGCTGGAAATCTATAGTCACATTTGGATCTTATGAATGTTCGATAAATCTCCAGCAATTATTTGTCTCATATACAGTATGAGATAATTTCTTCGTTAAATTACAGGACATTTTTAGAGAATTTATATAGTGCTTCCATTTCATTTTATTATCAAACACTAGTCCAAGGTACATGATTGAACCTGAAGTTGGGATTTGTGTGAAATAAAATTGATCGATCAGTTTTATTTTTGTTTTGTGTATGTATGTGGCCAACTTAAAATAAAAATGCATATGTCTAAAACGTAATGTGAAGAAAAAAAAACAATTTAGCTAACGTTGTTACGTTATTTTAACACAAAATATACTTTTTCCATATTTCCTTTGTCTTATTTTTGCGAGAATTACGACACGTTTATTGTCGATGATATTTAATTATAAAAAGAAAAAAACTGTGTTGACACCGATTGTTGAAAATTACATTGACCACATTCTTATTAATTAGTCTTACGACATAATTATGTAGAACTCGTTTTTATATTACATATTTCCGTTATATTACATATTTTAAATTAAGAGAACCCCGTATCAAAGAGTAAGTGTTTTGAAATATAAGAACAGATTTTTCAAAATAATATATTTTTCTTTTGTATATGTATACCGATATAAATTTTAATTAGAATATTATATAGATCCTTATATTCGAAATTTACCATCGTGACCGAAAACAATTATTTTTATATTTATAATAGTTTTTATTTCATTCGCTGTAAATAATATACGTTGCTTACGGTATAGTTTCAACGTTATGAAATGATTAAGTTTAATCAGGAAATAACGTGACCTTGTACTATGTTACGTTTGATTTGGTTTACACACATATATATATGTATGATTGTATAGAATACGTATTCTTGCAGTGAGTAATTAGTTAATAAAATTTTATCTTTGTCTTATCGTTTATTTTTAAAAATTAAATTACAGATAATAATGATAATTGTTCATTGTTATGTTGTGTAAATAAGTATCAATAGCGGGGAGATAGACCCTCCATTGTTAACCCTATGGTAGAGTATACTCTGTAAAATATTTCATTATCACGAAGACGGCGGTAGCACTTCACTCCGTATAACATCATATGCGCGCGGACCTACGTTGAACCCCGAGACAGGTAGGTGATACGTTTGGACAGTTGACGGCTCCGCAACTACTCAATAATTGTGCCATCAGATTATCTGGCTGTAAACTGGGTGGTATTTGGAAAGAACTGATCGGCGGTCTAAACATAAAGGGACAATTAGTCCCAAGTTGAGAAACGTCGGCTCGGGGAAAGTGGAAAAGTGAATAATGTTCCTGCGTCGAATGTAATTAACGTCTTGAATGCTGACCCATTTTACACGCACAAATAATGTACAATGAGCTAAACGAATAATACGACAACGATAATTATATATGATATCTGAAACGGCTTTAACGATTTGGATGAAATTTTGTACACACACATTAGTTTATTAAGTAATTTATGGAAATCTTTTAAAATATTGGGCTTTCGACCTCGTGTATACCTCTATATAGTTTTGGAAATTCCGATATTTTTTTTCATCGTCTACCTCGATACTTAACTAAATATATGTCGAAAATTTCAGCTGGATCGCACTAACCGTTTAAATTTTATAAACTTAGAAATTTGTTTTCTACCGCGTATGTGTTGGCAATAAGAAATCCGATCGGAGAATTCTAAAATTGATTTTCAAAAAAAGAAAAAACTACGAAATTATACAGATTTAAATATTTATAGTAATTATGTACGTAATGGTTTTTAATAGTATGCGATTATTATATAAGTATATTATCCGAAAAAATGCGATTTTAAAATATATATATATATATATATATATATATATATATCGAGCAATGCTGGATCACTCGCGCAAGTACTTAATATTAGAATGAAACTGTTAATAATTTTCTATAGAACTCCATTATGCCGCACTATATCGAATACTTTTTTTTTTTTTTTGGTACGCGAATAGTAATTCGAGCAACATTGCCAGCATTGTATACATTACAAAACTACGTTAGCAAAGAAACATTAAAAATAGTATATTACGCGCTGATAGATTCACGATTAAGATATGGTGTGCAGGCATGGGGTTTAGCTAAGAGGTGTTATACTTGTACGTATCGATCGTTTACAGAGAAAATCCTTACAGCTAATTACAAGTGATAATGATAGTGAATTACATAAACTTTTGAAGGAGGAAAACATGCTGGATATAAAAGGTTCGTGCTTAATGGTTAGAACGTTGTTGGATTATATTAGAAATCGGAAACCTGTAAAAGTTAGGGAAAGAAAAGAAATAACATATGATCTAAGGAAGATAGAAAAATATCATAATACCGAAATCGAAGCGTGGAAATCAGACAGACGTGTACATATTGCCGCGTATGATGAACGAGATACCAGAAGAAATATCGAACGAAAGGGTGGAGAGGAAACTAAAACGTGAATTAAAAAAATGGTTACAAAATAAGGAAAATGTGGATAAAATACTATATAAGAATAATGAAATGACGAGGATTATGAAATACAAATATAGTATGATACAATGCGGATGTCAGGGTTCTATTACCGTTTGGAAAATTAAAATTTCGGTGTAAATGGGAGTCTATATGTGGATGATTAGAGTGGAAATATATTGTTTGCAAATTGAAAGGTAATATGAATTAAAACTACTCTAACAGATGTATACATGTATTCTATGTGTGTGTGCGTGTGTGTGTGTGAGCACGATACTGATCAGTACTTAAGCTCACTTTGAGAGTTAAGTTAGTATGTGAGAGTGTAAATGAGTTATAATTATATAAATAAACGGTAATTAAAGAAATCAATATAATAAATGTAATCAAAATAAAAATTTATATTAAGCGTAAATGTATAATATTAAATCATAAGAAATGTAATTACCCGTCGACAAGCGAAAGCTTGACGGGATAAGTAGTATTAAAATAATTGTATTATGTCGTATGAGTGTTGTTGTGTTGTTGTGTGCATACATGAGGTGTGATTATAAGTGTATATATCATTATAACATTTATCACAAAAAAAAAAAAAATAATAAAAAAATTGAGAAATGAGATTAATAAAATGCTATGTATTCTCGGTATTATTATACGGGTGTGTGAAAACTGAGTAATTACAAAAGTAATGGAGCGTTAGCTAGATGCCTTCAAAATGTGGCTGTACCGTAGAATACTCCCCGCCCCGCATATAGTGGACAGATAAAGTACGTATAACACAGGGAAGTACTACAACGTACAAAATAAATGCAAGGAAGTAGTAAAAGAAGTCAAGTATCGTAAATTAATATACTTCGATCGCTTAATACGACATTCAGAACGGTACAGCTTGCTCCATGTGTTAATGCAGGGAAAGATAAAAAGAGCGCGGGGAATAAAAAAAAGATAACCGGGTTATCTGTCGGATTGGTACAATTTACCAGTAATAAGTTTTTCTTCCGAGCAGTTTTAGACAGACGTAGGACTTCCAGCATGTTAACCAATATGTTCGTTAACGGACACGGATGATGATGATGATGGTGATTAAAATTACCAGACTCTACGATAATTTATTCCAAATTCTGAATTGTTCTGTAATAATATTACTTACTATTATCGGCTTTAAATTATATTTTCGGATTTAAATTGATCAATTAAATATTATTAATATTAGCGATTTATTTGCTTTTTTTTTTGTTTACGCGTGTATAATATATATCTTAAAAAGTATTGTGACGACATAAATTTAATAATTTCCATTATCAATTTGGCTAATTTATTTAACCTTTTGAATCAGGAATTAATCGTTTCGCGTACCTTTGCTATACTTTAAATGTCTAATAACCGTGCTTTCTAGTGTGAGTTTTTATTATTGGAAGAAGAATTATTATTATTAATATTAGCATCGACGATGTTATTTTAGTAAATGTAGTATAGAAAATTGTGTGTTTTGAAAGCTAACATCGCACACTAGCTAGACTTCATCGTATATATTAGTTGAAAATTTGCACACGTTATCCGCTTGATATTTGAATGTTGTATCCGTACGTTAATAATGAACCAAATCGAACTTGATCATTATTACATGTTGTAGCCAGTGCGAAATGTAGCCACGGCACAATTCGTAACAGATTTTAGCGTTTTTATTTATTTAATTTTTTCGAATATTCCGGATAATTGCACGGAAAACAAAATCGAAACGGGAAAATTATTAGTTAAATTAAATATGTATTAGTAATGTAGTTTATTAAATGTGATTAATTTTTACGAAGAATTATCATTAAACTTATAAATAAGATTATCTTTGTATTATGTAAATTAAAAATAAGTATATTTAATCCCGATTCACAAACTAACACGCCTTTTCTTTAATTCTCAGACAGGTAAATTTTCTATTACGAATTAAAACTTCTATTTTTGACCTTGTAGTAGAAAATCCAAACGTAAACCCTTTTATTTTGATCGACTGATGGTCGACTTCTGCTACATTAGAAACTATCCTTAGATCGTATAAACGCTTAAGAAATAGCGTAATTATCGATATTAAACTTTTCATATGTACTTATTACATAATAGTAATGGTAATAACAGTAGTATTAGTAATAATAATAATAATAATAATATATGTACGTATATTGAAACTGTCTATGTTGATGTCATCCTGTACACCGTCATTATTATAAGTACACTATGCTGACTTGCACACAAATACCCCCTATATGTTCTTTTTTTCCTTTTTTTTTAACCTCTTTTTTTTGTTTTGTTTTTCTTTTGCAAACATAATTGTCATAACACAGGCCACTACATCGTTGTAAACAAATTAACTAATAAATTTGCCCCACCTGCGTATTTTGCAAATATCGTCAATCAAAGAAGTGATCTGCAACCGTAAGGAACAATACGTGCGATGGCTAGAAAAACACATTAAACCAAAACCTGTTATTAAACTGGTCCAGATTCGTACGCTTAAAAATGTGTAATATTAATTAACATATTCTATAAGATCCTGCTTAAAGCACTATGTATATTTGAAAAATAGTCCACTGCGATATGTTTATATATATACACGTATATATGTATATATACACATATATATCCGTCCGTTATTTCGTTGACACACCTAACATAATAAAACGTGGTTAAATATATACATGGTGTGTGTGTGTGTATACATATTATATATATATATATATATATATATATATATATATATACGTATATATGTATATATATATAAATTTACATATATATCTGTTTGTTGATTCGGCTCACTCGGTCGCTCGTTTTGCGGGTTGACACCACACATATACTGCGCAAATAGAAGTTTCACTATCAAAAAATTCGATACAGATTTTTATTAAATTTTTACGCGTCTCTCTCTCTCTCTCTCTCTCTATATATATATATATATATATATATATAAATATAAAAACGCACACATGTACGCACACACATATATATATATATATATATATATATATATATATATATATATATACATTCGTCTGTTATTTCCGCTCGCTCGTTTTGCGGGTTAACTCCCCATGTATACTGCGCCAATAGAAGGTTCACTTCAAAAGTATTACTATGGTCTTGTTGGGATTAGGGGTAAATATGCAATCATACGTGTAAAACTTATTACAAAACGACATTGTACTTATTATTATCTTTAGTGTAATAACTTTCGTTATAATAATGTCGTACATAATGTCTAGAATGATTTATTCGTTTTTCGAACATATCTCTGGACATATTTAATATTTCGATACTTTTGTATTCGAGCGTAATTAATATAGTGCGAATTAATCGAGTGTTATATTTGTAGGTCCGTTGATGTATCAGAAAATGGTGGTAATTTGTCAGACGAAGCAAGATCAACAAGAATGGATGAATAAGTTACAGCATCAGATAAGAGTCGTACGAGACGTCGGTTGTATCGCAACTATTAATAATAATAATAATAGTAGTAGTAGTAGTAGTAATAATAATAATAATAATAATAATAATAAACCGACATCGATAACGACGCAATTATCGCCGGTAGTGGTATCATCTTCTTCGTCCGTATTTTCGATCGCGTCTACTACTAGTACTAATAATTCTTACTCGTTTACTCTGCCGCGTACCAGCGGCGTTGCCGCTTCGAGAGAACATCGAATACCAGCGGCGTCTGCTTTAACATCGATGATCGCGAACAATAGCAATAACAACAGCAACAAGGACAGTTGCCGTCCTGTTCCGGCATCAGCGGCTCATTGTGTAAGTAATGTTGCTGTTACGTTACCGTACGTACATCTTACAATGCATTTCGCTCGTCTGGTTAAAAATAATATTATCAACAGGCAAGTATTGAAATGTTTATTATATAAAGAATATTTTTTTCGACGCGACGATTACGATCGTCCGATAGGTGAAGTCGTTATCGTAAGACGAAAACGTAAAAACGTCCTTGTGTATCAGTGTCAACCTCAATTACTACATCTAACAACCGCCTCTACTATAACCGCCACAACTGACGATAACGACGATGATCATAACGATAATGAAGATGACGGCGATAACGATAACGATGATGATACGTCGATAAGCGGCACGTTCGTAATGCATTCCGTTACGAACGAACGTATTTCCTCGTTAATTGATAATAATAATAATGATGATAATAATAGTCGAAAACGGAATGTTAACGTCGACTCCTACGGTCTAATTCGTTCGTTAACTTTATCATCGATGGAATGTCGTCGTCGTCGAAATTCTTCTTTCAATCATCGAAGTAAAAGTATGCCCATTTTACCGGACGAAAATGACCGTTGCTATATCGATCTGTACCCGTTTAATAATTTAAATTTAGCCCGTTTATACGGAAATTGTTATCATCTGAATAAATATGATAATAATTATAATCATAATAATAATAATAATAACGCGCTCCCTTACGAACATTTCGATTTTAATATCGATAATAATCGTAATCGTATCTTTACTACGAATAATCGCACGAAATTTAAATCTGATTTACGATTAAATCGGATTTCGCCTTACACCGCCGATGATAAAACGAATAAATTATTATCGCCGTCGGACGATCGTATTAGCAGTAGTAAATCGGATAGAGAACAAATCGCGTCTTATACGTCCGAATATTATTTTCTTTACGATAATTCTCGATTTAATTCCAAATCTTCCGATTCCGGATTAGCCGATATAGAAAGTAACACGAATACTACCAATACTACTATCAATGCTACTATCAATACTATTACCGATACTAATCGTTTAATTACGGTACCGTACGGCGAATCGTCGGCAAGTACGACCGGTTCATCGTCGTTTCATTCGGATAGTAAATGTAATTGTAAAATTTCGCGCGTTAATAAAACCGACTCGAACGATAACGTTATCGATGATAAAATTACGTTCGTTACAGAAAAACGGATGATCGCCGGATGTCCGTCGACGGACGGCGGCGATACTTTTAAATCCGGTATTTATATTCATTGGTGGTTAAAAACCAAACTACCAATTACCGCCGTCGTTAAGGATAACGTTACTAATACTACTATCAATTCTACTAGCGCCTATAATGACGTTACTACCGCCACGACGACTACCGTTGTTACCGGCGTTATCGGCGATTCTTCTACTTCCGATTCTAATCTTAATTTTACCACCGATAACGATAATCCTCGTTTTTGATCTCTTTTCTTCCGCCGGTTTCTCGCGTTATTATTATTATTATTATTATTTTTTTTTATCTATTAGGTAATAATTATCATACGTACGCGAACTTTCCGTTGTGACGCTTCTTTCTTCCGAATTATCGACTTTTGGATTGATTTTTTTTAGATGGTTTTATTTTTTGTGTTGTTTTTTTGTTTTATATTTATCTCGTCGTCGCTGCATCGATATTAATCCTACAATGCAGGAATTTTTTTTTAGGAAAAATTACTTTTACTTAAATACTTTCCTATAGTAATTCAAAACTAAAATTATTATGCTATCATATCAATTTAATACTTAGGGTGTCTAAAAAATTATGCTATTACGTAAGTACATAAACATAAAAAAAATTGACTTTGAGTGTATGTATATTAACAATAATAATAATAATAATAAAGTCTTTATTTCATTTAAATACACCGAAAATATATACAAAAAATAATCAAAACTAAATAATAAATAATAAAAGACCAATTTGAGCAAAGGCCTCTTCATTTTTTACCCCGCACCCAACTGGTCCCCATATATTTAACGATATCGTATTTCCATCGTCATTTTGGTCTTTTGATTTTCCTTTTCCTATCCAACGGAATCCATTCTATACATTTCCTGGTCCAGTTATCTATTTGTTTCTGCATGGATATGACCATGTCCATTTTAGTTTTCTCGCTATTGGACTGAACAAATATAGAACATATATATATATATATATATATATATATATATATATATATATTCTTCTTCCAGTTACTCATCCGTTAACGAATGTTCGCGATCATATTAGCTGTTATAGTTTTGTGCATTGCTGCTCCGAAGAGTTCTGTGGGATGTTGCTTCAAACCATGTTCTTAAATTCTTGAGCCAAGATACTCTTCTTCATTCCGTTATCTTGAAAGAATTCTTTGCAATAAGTCGTATAATCTTTCATTTTTCATGATGTGGCTCAAGTATTCTAATTTTATGGATTTTACTGTGTTCAGGATTTCCAGTTCTTTTTTCATTTTCAATAAAACATATTTGTTGATACGTTTCTACCGTCCAGGGGAATTTTCAATATCCGACGATATAATCTCCAAAAGCACTCAGCTTTTCCGACGTGCTTTCCGCCGAAAACCATGATTCCACTTGATATGAGAGTATTGAAAAAAAACTTAACGTCGGAATAGTGTAAATTTTGTTTGTTAATTTAGATTCTTACACGTGAACAGTACTCACATTTTATTAAATGCGTGCTTTGCTTTCTCGATTCTGCATTTTAATTCTTGAGATTGATACTAATTCTCATTTATTATAGTTCCCAAATATATATAGTGATTAACTCTTTCTATTTTTATTTTTATTTTTTATGATCAACTAACTGTCTAGTATATTGTGCTTGCTGATCATCATATATTTAGTTTTGTTGACGTTCAGTTCCAGACCTGCTGCTTTCTACTACTTTGTTCGTCAACGTTTGAGAAGATGTTTAAAGCTATCCGTGAAAATTACAGCATCATCTGCGTATCGGAAATTATTAATTAACTAACTAGTAATCCTTTCGTATTCCGGGCAACTCATTTAAAGATTTGTTCCGAGTATATATTGAATAAAGTCGACGATCAACCTTGTCTCACACCTCTTTGGAATGCCTTATAGTTCTAGACTTCTCGCCTTACAACCTTTAGGCTTCTCTGATTAGTAATGATTCGTATATCCTTATCGTCCAATCAAATTTTCCGTAGAATCGGAATCATATTATTATGTTGTACACGATCGAATGCCTCTTCTGATAGTCGATGAAACATGCGTAGATGTCACAGTTAGCATCTCTACATCTTTCCTCCATTACATGCCACAAATATCGTCAGTCTTCCATTCTTTCTTTTTAATAATACCGTCCTGTTTTAGGCATTTCTGACTAATAGTTTCGGTTACAGTTATTAATTCCTTTAAATCAGTTTCGTAGTTTTTTGTTTACATATCTCTTTTTAATTCTCTTCTTATTTCCTGTAACTGTTTTTAAGTTCTCCCCAATCATATCCCGGATTTTTTTTTTCGATTTCAATATTTTTTAGCTTAATACCTATATTTTTATATCACCTCCTAAGTCGATTTTAACCGAGGTTATTTCTAAACCTTTTTTATTCACCAAGATAATCTGGTTCCTTATTATTTTATCGTGCATAACCCTCTGGTGTCTTTCATGTATATAGTCTCGGATGTAATTTGAAGAAAGTATTGGCGACGATGAAATGATTTCCTATACTGAAGTTATATACACCACGTTCGTTTCTTTCGCCCAAATCATATTATGGATTTATATTTCCGCCAACCCTACCTTTTCTAGCTTTTGCATTTCGCTCATGATAACTGTAAGATATTTCTTCGGAACTGTTTTTTTTTTTTTTTTACGATTTGGGAGAGTTGTCCGTATGTAAAAATCTTCAATGCCATCTTCATTGCTATCTGCGGTTGGCGCTGAGATCTGAATAACATTTGGGCTTGTCTGAAGCGTAGCAACATTATACGTTCCGATACCGATAATACTTGATACGCATCTAGATATTTCTTCATCGACGATGACGCCTATTCCTTTTTGATGTTTATCCTTTCTACCTGAATAATATACAGAATGATTATTTACCGTACATTTAGGCCACCTCATCTCGCTAATTTCCTTAATATTTATCTTCGTTCTCTTCATTTGTCGGACAGCGTTCTGGAATTTTTCCCGTTTGATACATCGTATTGACATTTTAAAACGGCTCTGTTTAGCAGCCATAGAAGGTCTGTCGGAGATTTAGGTTCGTAATATTATCGTTTTAAGTCATATTTGATGCACTACGAATAAAATACATAGTAGCTTTCCGTTGCTTTTCATGCGTTGTAGTTTCGCCGTTTATAGCTGATATCTTCGAGTGTAGCCGTCTTCAATTATAACTGAACTCCTACATCCGTAATTCAGCTGCCCATTTCAAAGGTGTGCTTATATTACTAATATCGCGACAGCGTCCTAGGAATAATGTAATTTTTCTCAAGATAACCCGCGTATTATCCACTACTGCTATTGTTTGCGATCGGGGCCTACTTATTCAATGTATTCGCAGCTAATCTTCATCATCTGAAGCCCTTTCACTATCCGCCACATGTGGTGATCCCGCTAGTAGCTTTCAGCTAAGCTCTAGAATATAGATATAATATATATATACATGTAGATATGTACAGTTTATTAATCCTTTCCGTTACAATGTCCGCTATATGGTACGTGAAATTTATTTTTATGTAAAATGTTTTGACTTAAATAATATTTATAATGATAAATACGTGTCGAAAATGATCTAAAGTTAACCCAAGTAAGAAACAGTATTGTATAATAAACGCCCGTGCGAAATTTAAAATTTTCTTTCGAAAAAAATTTCATAATGTACGATTGAAAATGGTCAATTGTTTTAGATAATTTGAACTCTCTTAAAATTTCCCGCGACGACGAAACGAACGTTTGTATTTATTTTCAGTTTTTTATTGTTGTTTTTCGCTAACGAAATAATGTACTAACATTTGTCTTTTCGTGACTTCGTTTTATAGTAACGAGCTTATTTTAGAAAAATCGCAATTTTCTCTAAAGAAGTAAAAAATAAATAACAAAGTAAAAATTGCAGGCAGTTTTATATTTTATTCATCAACGCTGGAAGGCCTCTAAACTTATCCGTTAAAAATTACAGTATCATCTGCGTATCGCAGATTGTTCAGGCGCTCTCCATTAACTTCTTCCGTATCTCTGGATAAGTTCTTTAAAGATTTCTTCTGAGTATATATTGAATAAAGTCGGTGATAATACGCACCCCTCTTTGAATTTCCCCTAGAATTCTCTCCCGCAGTCTTTACCGAGGCTTCTTCTCGGTTTCAGTAGAGATTTGTACTGATTTCTATATTCTTATCGTCCGAATTTAATTTCTCGTACAATCGGAATCGTCTTTTGTTACACGTCGGTAAATCCGGACTCGCGAGCGAATTATTCATTATACCAACGGACAATCGTGTTCCGCGTAAATGTTTGAATTGTTTCTTGGAAATATACGCGACGTTATATAGTAAACTCGTTTATACGGCTGAGAATTCGGTAAATCCAGAACTAATCGTGTTAAATTGGAAATATGCAGACATTGATTCTTTTCCAATGGGAAAATGGTTAATAAAATGTTTTACGCTTAAGTTATTAAGAAAAAGCGTTGAATATTATTGCTAATAAACCGGTGTGACATTAAAAAAAAAATTTAAAAAGTTTGTCGTTTCTGAACTATTAAAAAATTTTAAAAACATTTTATTAATTTCATTTTTAGACCGTCGACGATAAAATTCGCGCCGTAAGTAAGAAATAAAATTTAGTTCGTGGGAATTAATTATTGATAAATCGCGAATGTTTTAATAATTTGACAAATTTAAGCTTTAGGGTTTTGTCGTTGGATTTCGGTCGAGTGTCAAGTTATTGGATCGGACTTATCTCGCGTACGATTCTATAATTACGATTACGAAAAGATTCATTTCTAAACGACTAAATCGAATGTATTAATTTCGAAATATTTAAAATTATTTTCGCGCTACATTTTAAAATATTTACTTTCCCCCCCCCCTTTTGGTTGTCGTTCGAAAAGACACAACTGTATGTTTTCAGAAATACGACTAATCATTGAAAAAAAAAGATTAAAAAGTATATAGAAATAATAATAATAATCAATAACGTTTCACAAATAGTTTTATTGATCATATATATATATATATAATTTAAATATTTAGCTCTTTCGCTACTCGTACCAGATCATCGATAGAATTTAGACCTGTCCATTGGCGCGCATTCTAGGAATTTCTTGCCTTTAATTGGTTCATATCTTTGACCTATGACCGGACAATATTTGATTTTCCTATTATTAATTATCCGAATCAGGGATCTGATACTTTTCCATCGCTAAGCTTTTGTGTTTCAGAAATTCTCAGCGATTTTCTATGCAACCGTATTTCAAGAACTTGCAGCTTTTTTTTTTTAAATATTTTTGTTATATTGGCGTCGTTGTTTTCAATCTATACAAAAGAATAGTATAGATGTAACTATCATTCGCTGTGTTATTTTTATATGTGTGTATATAATACTGTAAAGACGGCACAGCCTCGTGGTATGCAGAACTGAAACGAACGGAACAACAGATAAGTAGACTAACAAACAAATCTTCAGATTGATGACAAGTAGCTAAAAAAAAGTTCTCGGTTTTTTAATTTTATCCGTAGTAGGATCTGAGCAAAATGCATCGGTGAGTCGAGAGGAGCATGCCCTCATTGAGGTGCGTAGTAGTCTTTTATTTTTAAAACGAATAATTTACGCATTCGCAGTTGAAATTTCGGCATTTTGTAATTGTATGTTCGACAATTAGCGCGCAGTTTCACGTCACTAATGGATTTCCATCAGTTTGTGGAGTGCGTCCCTTAATTTTGTGCGGCGACCGATTCTGCTATCTCTTTACGTCTATTTGTCCGGTACGATGTCGCCCCTGTTCTGTTAGCGTAGTTATTTTTTCACACTCAGTTCGATATATATATATATATTTTGTATGAAAACTACGGAGTATCTTCGAGAATTTAGAAATTATTGTAAAAATATTGCTCTTTTAAGCTTATATCCAAAAATCACTGAGAAATGAGTTTAGTCGATGATGTAATGGTTATTAATTATGATGCGAAACAATAAATATGTTTATAAAATTGAACCCTCAACGCATAAAAATCATCTTTTTCGACATCTTTATAGAGCTGTCCCTTTTTTTTCCTTTTTTTCAACTGTGCAATAACTTTCGGCGGACCATACGATGTATATATATATATATATATATATATATATATATATATATATATATATATATATATATGTATAAATTCGTCGATATAAAAATAGGAAATCGTACCATATACTGCTGCAAGGCCAGACACACGGATGAGAAGATTCAGATTAGAAGTGAAAGGCCGGATAATTGGATGAATCGGAGAACACGATGCACTGATCCTGAATTCAGTAATTCGTTCAAAGTCGTTGACAGAGCTAATTTAGCGCGCAAGGAGCTGCGATTAGTATAATCAGTTAGAAGACGATGAACTGCGATGATATTGTTGCCGCGGGAATAACGCGGAGGAAGTTGACGCTGAAGCAGCGAGAGTGATAGCTGTATGATCAAGTGTAAGACGATGTAAAACTCTATTTCAGCTTTCCGCGATAAGTCGAAAGGAGTAATGAAACGCGCAGTGTCTAATTTTATCGATCTTCATTTATTAGTAATCGGCATATGCGCCCAGAGAGACTCTTTAAGATTTAATTGGTGACATATTAATTTTAAAGCATCTACGAATGGCAATATTTGAATGAGAAAGCATGGCTGCTCTGCTTGTTTGGCAGACTAGGCTGCCATATCGTTAGCGCAATATGGGAGTGGTCAGCAACTCGAACTAAACGTCATATTTAAATCGTTACCGTGCGTACAATAACCATCGACCGACATCATTGTAACGTATGTCTGGGGATCGTCTGTTGTCGTCTTTCTTCAAATATATCTTACCAGTTTAACCTTGTATACTATTTCGTCATTTTTCTTAAATTCGCAAGTTTTAATTACCGTTCGCTTTATTCGGCGACGCGTGTACACGCAATTTTTATTTACGTTCATATTGCGCGATATTAGTGCGATAATTTTTTTCCCTCTTATTTTTAATAATTTTCAACTAGCCGTAAACTATCCAACAATACGCTTCAAAGAGTGAGCCACCTATGCGGAGGATACACGCGATACGGATTAAATTTAAATCTAGCTTTATACGCCGGATGGACCTACTATTGCTAGTTTTGATAATTTTACATAAAACGTACACCTCTAAAATAAATAGCGATTTTTCCAGACCATATTTAAAGACCATTTTAATGATTTTTATTCGAAAATTTCGTTTTTTACCCCTCGGCTATTTTCAATTTTTTTTTTTTTTTTTTTTTTTTTTTTTTTTGGAGGATACGAAGTGAAATTAATACAGCGAAATTTACTGCTTCATCGTACTAACGGCCTTTTGTAATTTAGAGATACATTTTTAGTTGATTTTTTTTTACGCGTAATAATATTACGTTATTTTGAAGTTTAAAGTAATAATAACAATTTTTTTTAACAATTATCTGCTGCAAACAATCGAAATATACGACGATATCGAGAAATTTTCCCGCTTCAAATTTTAAAGTTTCGATTAAAATTCGAAAATATGACAATTTTATTCGGACGTATTTCGATATGAATGTAGAAAATTAGTTACGTATCGTCGTATACTTAAAAAAGCCACTTTTAATTACTAATCCATCACACGATGAGTAATCGGATATTATAATGTTTTTTGTTTTTTTTTTTTGTATTTTTTTTACCGAAAAAAAATAAAAACAAAGTTAATCACTATGAAAGTTACTTTATTAATTCAAAGCTTTTCGACATTAACGTCATTTTTAATCATATACAAAAATGTATACCCTTGAAAATGACGTTAATGTCGAAAAACTTTGCATTAGTAAAGTAACTTTTATAGTGGTTAATTTTGTTTTGTTAATTCATAAAATCAGTGATTAATGTTTTTTTTTCTTTCTTTTTTTCTGTTTTTGGTAGATTATTCCCGCACTGATCAACAATATCGGAAGCAAATTTATCCGGCAAAACGTAGTATCGCCATGGACTGTCACTAATTTACACATGTTACCTCCTATGCATTCGACGACCCGTTACAATGTGCATAATGTGGAAAAATTTCGTGAGTACGCTCAAATTAATATAGTAATCAATTTTGCAGATTAGCTCGCATCGCACAGATACTAATCCATCTTTTTCGCATTATTGCTCTTATTTCTTCGTTATTTTACATATTCAACCGTTTTTCATGCGTTTTTTTCGTTTTTCTTTTATTTCTTATTTTACAATAATTGAGCTTAGCTATGAAAACTCAAATATAGTCAATATGTTTATGTTTTGGAAACTTGCTGGAAATTTTTATTTTCGTGTTTACTTTTCCGATAGAGACGTCGCGTCCGAGATAGATAAAATTCGTATCGGTATATTCAAATTTCAAATTTAGTCAAAAGCTACAAAGTTCCGAAGTTTCGCGCTTGGTCGACCGTTTGATCTGGGTCACTGTCTTAGACGACGTTATTCTTAAATCGTCGCCGTCTTATTTATGGTGACGGTTAGAAATTTTCTTAATGCTTTTCTGATTTTGCACGTTCACATTCGGCATCATCAGTAATCAGTGTGATCCGAGGCATATAAACTCTCTTACAACTTTTACACTCGTTAATGTCTGTAGATTTCTTGGTCTTTTACTTTTGTTTATTACCGCGATCTTTGTTTTACTTTGGTTTAATTGATAGGCCTACCTTACGACTTTCTTGTTAGATTCCATAAATCATTCATTTCCTCCTCTGATTCGGGTGTACGCGTTGTATTGTCAGCGTAACGAAGGTTGCTTATATATTCATCACCGATTTTGATTCCTCCTGTGAAACCATCTAGGGCTTAACTCATGATAATTCTCCATACATATTGAAAAGGCTAGAGTTTTAACCTTCTTAAAAAGGTCGCCACATTAATTTATCCGTGCATGACGCTCAATCTCTTTATATATGAAGTTTATATGTGTAGCTTTATCTCGTCTGCAACATTTTTCGATCTCTCGATTTAGCATGGTATACATTCTATGTTTATCCTCACACACACACACATATATATATATATATATGTATATATGTATATATAATTTCACCGAATTTTTGGCACTATGACGATATCAAACGCAATTAATACTGACCGGTGTTGACTCGCACAGCTTCAAAGTGTTTGAATCCATAACGTTTTCGCAGTTTCAAAATACACGGCTATCGCGATAGAGTTCGAAAAACTTCTTGGATTTTATTTTTCACTCTGATTATTCCTTCTGAATTCAGCTACGAGGAGGCTTCAATTGAGTCTTTAGTAACTCCGAATTGCAGTAACGGTTGTTAATCGTCCATATAGGATTTTAAGCGTTAAAAAAAAAATTGAAATGTATTATTCAATTGAGATCGCTTTTCGGGATATATTCAATTATTCGATTACCCGTACTAACTGTAACGTTTTATACGATTCAATCGAATTGTTGGAGACTTATCGTGAGCTTTAATCGGTGAATTTAATTATTTATTGATAGAAAACGTTTACTAACGTGAATAATTTATTAATTCGAGCGTTTTTTTCACACGTCATATCCATTCTGTAATAAGTACTTACAAACCACTACTAAATTTAATGAATTACTAACGCTGATAATTTATTAATTCGAGTTTTTGTTTTCACACGCCATATCAATTCTGCAATAAGTATTAGTTTTACTTACGAACCGCTACTAAATTTAATGAATATTGTAACTTGACTTATAGATTATTATTTTTCCTTAGAAACATCCTATTACGTTTTCAATTCATTTTATTTGCTTTGAACGATAACATTTTCTCTATATAGAGAAAGATAAGTAATTATATAACGACGATGTTAAATGGGAAAAAAGAAGAAAAATAAATGTAAGTTATTTGTAGTTCAATATATATATATATATATATATATATATATATATATATATATATATATATATATATAATAAATAAAATACCGGAATACGTTCTAATGGGGGTGTCTAATAATGTTTAGGAATGGAAATTTTTACCGTTTCCAGAAATTACGTGTTCGTGGTATTTGATTTTTATCGGCCACTTGTGTGTGTTAGTGTGTATGTGTAACACGTAAAGTTAGACAATCGATCGCGTGTTGCGACTCGTTTTAGTGGAAAGTGGCGTGTAATTTTTTTTTTTTTTTTAAAAAAACTTTATTAGCGAATTATTTCCGACAGACTGTAGTTTGTATTTGATATTATTTCTAGGTTTCATCATTATACACACGGATTTATCTTTGACAGCGGTCATATCTATCATATAATTCGCGCTATAAGCCTAAAAAAATTTCTCCTTCTAATTTAATCGATAAAGATTGATTTTTTCGTTCAATTATTTACATATTGACGAACAAATAAATAATTTAATTAATGAATTAATTATTTTCTCGTGTTAATAAACGTAAGAGACGCGTTTGAATATGCGGTTCGATTAAGTATAGCAAAAAAAATAAGTTAATGTAAACTATAAAATCGTAAATTCGTACGTTGACGGGAGAAATACACCGCTAAAATAAATAGGCGTTCACCGACGAAAAAGTCGATATATATATATATATATATTAATATAGGCATTAGTGATTCCACCCAGGGCTGTAAGAAATGGATAATTATGTCTTATTAAATATTTATACTACAGGCTCATGTACAATTGAATATGATCGTGTGTACGCTATTGTTCTGCGAGCTGGCAAGCATCTGATATTGATTGGGAGAGGGATTCCTTCACTTACAAGACGCGACACAGGAATTTTGATTGATGCATTCTATAATAACTTGAAAAATAGACGGTTTTCATCGGCGATATGATCTCCATCGTACAGCTTATTGTGGATCCTACCTCCTTGGATGCGCGTAGATTATATAATTTTATTAAGGCTAATTATATATGTTATTAGTCCGAACAAGGAAACTGAGCAAAAAAAATCTTTGTAAGGATGGGTACAGAATGGCGAAGGAGCGCTTATTCCTTAGGCGCCGTATAATACGAATGAACGAAATCCTGTTTTCTATGTCGCTAAGAAGATTGAACGATATTTAATTTTTGTGTAGAGTTATTCTATCCGTCTCCCACATCCTCTTTGACTGTCCTTTATACCATCCTCACAGATTATCGCTTAACCTTCCTTCTACACTCCCCCTGCTTTCAAAGATGAAGCTCCTCTCTCTCTCTCTCTAATTTAATCTTGTTTCTCCATAAATCAGGACTTTATCCTTAGTCTAATTCCTCTACTCTTTCCGTGCCTCTAGCCTTAGCTGCTGTACACGGCACGTTAATTTAAGATAATAATAATAATAATAATAATAATAATAATAATAATTTAATTTTTGAACGATCGAATTATTATAATAATTTTAAAAAGTAAAATTTAAACGGGAAAATTGTATGCTCGATTCTTTTACGTTTGTTTTATTTATATTGATTTGAACGCGCGATTCTTCTATATACATATATGTGTGTGTGTGTATATATATATATATATATATATATATATATATATATATATATATTTATATATATATATATATATATATATATATATATATATATATATATGTATATGTATATATGTATATATATATATCGGGCAGCTCGGAAACGATTTAACGATTTTGAAGGAAATTTTGTACGTATGTGTAATTTAATTACGTAATTTAATTTAATTTTATTCTTATTTTACAGTGCCGTTCTTAACTACCCAGACTATTACGACACTGGTGATTTAACAGATGTAGTAGATGAAGTTAGAAAGGGAAAATAATTGTATAATTGAAAGAATAGTTGAAGAACTTTTGGAGAAGAAACCAGATAGGGTACGCGGATGAATATGGGGTCGGCAGGGGTGGAGTATAGGGCAGTATAGTAAAATATGGAAAATAAGAGAAGGGTTTGAAGTAAACAAAAGGGACAAAAAAAAAAACCGGGGTTTTGGTACGTTGGAGTAGATGATCATGAGAGAGTAATATGCGACTAAGGCGGACCCTGATGAATGCTATATAGTTGGAACGGGATAAATTTGCAGGTGGTTTCCAGAAGTCTACATTGGGTTTGATAATAAGGAGGAAGTTATTTTGGCATGACTTCCACTTCTGTTGTCGGTTATGGTGAGTAAAATATTTGAGGTCTGTGTTTAGTACTGAAGATGGCGGAGTTTTATAGGTTGTAAGGGAACATAGTATAGAATGGGCTGCCCTATCCATCACTTTGTTCCCCACAATTTCCTTATTACGTGGAACCCATAACAGATATATGTTGTGATAATTGGTGAAGATGGGATTGTGTGCGATTAATAAGAGGATTTTTTGATTTTGTGTTCTTGAGGGCTGATACACCGGCAAGGGAGTCTGTTACAATTAGTGTTTTGGCGTCGCTAGAATTTAGGAGTAAATGTTGAAGATAGAAAAATATACCGTATAATTCTGCATCATATGTAGGGCAAAAATCATGCAGTCGCATGGGATAGTATAAATCGTTAATGTAGAATGCGTATGCTGTAGGACTATTAATAGAACGGGGATAGGGATTTGGCGCCGTCCGTAAAGCATATAACTGTTTATTAAGTTATTTGCTTTTATAATGAGCTCTACTTATATTGCAGAAGGATTGTATTGGTATGTATAATCTGTTTCCAGGAGGGAGGAGTTGGATAATTAGGGTTAGTCATTGTATATGTGCTGTAATTTATGTTGACATCATTTAGAGTGGCTGTAAGACGAAGGGTACGATCAAATGGGAATTTGGGAGAAAGGTCATGTATAGGGATGGAACGGAATATTTAAATAAATGTTAGGTATTCTCTATGATTATGTAGTGGGAGTATCCCTAGTAAGGAACACATGCTCAGGATTAGACGGAGAGCAGAAGGGTGTATGGAATCTAGGAATTGTAGTAGCTTTTGGAGCACCATGGAGTAAACTTTATACCCATAGTTTAGTCTACTAAGAATCATGAATTTGTAGAAATTTATTAGTATTTTGACATGTAAGTTGTATGTTGGTTTATAGAGATACTTGAGGACGTTTAGCAATAACATTTAGCCTTGAGCTGTGTTATATGAGGTCGCTAGGTTAGCTATGGGTGAAAAAGAGATCTACGAATTTTATAATTTTTGAAGGGTTTATCAGAGTATTATAAAGTATTAATAAGCGAGGGAAGGGAGTAATGTTTCGCTTCCTGTGGAATACTATAAGGTTTGTTTTTGAAGGAGAGAATAGTAGTCCGTTGTGCGTGTTTTTTGAATGAGTTGGTGGGCAATTAAGGAATTGGATGAGAAGGAGATGTTATGACATTAAAAAGTAATCGTATTGAGAATAGAGTTTGAATCAATGAACAAATGTCATTGATGTAAAATAAAAAAAAAAAAAAGTGACGCTTAGGGGAGAACCTTGAGGTAGTAGACCATTTAGGGTAGACAGTGGGAGAGAAATAATATTCTGAACTTTTAACTTGGGTTACCCTCCTGTAAGAAATTTGTGATGTTATTCGAGCGTATTACCTTTTATCTGCGACTGGTTTAGCTTTGTTAGAAGATTGTTACACCTCACCCTCTCACATATTTTCTCGATGTCAAAGAATAGAGGATATATTTGTTGCTTCGCAGAATCGCACGGTGCTGAAACCAATATGGTTGTATGCAGCCGAGATATGGGGATGTGCGTCCAAAAGTAATATTAATAGAATACAACGCTATCAAAACAAGATTCTTAGGTCGCTGGTGAGAGCACCATGGTATGCATCAAACAAGACACTAAATCAAGATCTACAAGTAAAGTACGTTACGGAAGAAATAAAATTAGCTGCCTTCAATCACTTGTCGAGATGGGAAGGACATGGAAACGCTCTTGCACTGAATCTTCTGCAACGACCACAGTAGGTCGCAACAGGTTGAAAAGGAGAAACGTTGTTGATCTAGTTTTTTGTATGTTAGTAAGTCCTTCTAAGACCAACACTGCTAATGTCTACTGTTTTATCAAATGACCTGGATAGTTAATTTTCCTTAATTTTATTAGCCTTATCATCAGTTTCATCAATTAATATTACTTATTGCTTTATTCGCGAGCATGCATTGATCTCGTGTTTTCTGCGGTAGATTTTTTTTTTAATCCATAGCGTCATTTTTGCTGTAGCGTAATCTTCTGAAATCGAGGAAGACAATAGAAAACTAGACCGTTCTTGAATTGTTTTTATACGCAGTTAAATTTTTTTTAAATCTAATTCTGAATTGTATGCCGGTTTCCGTGTGTATCTTTTTTCATATTGACTACTATTTAATTTATATACTTCTGAATTTTTAAATGTACGTTTATCTTCTATTTTGTCGTTACTGATTGATTTTAATAATGAGATATTATTTCTTAAATGCTAAATTTATTTTATATTGGTTAAATATTTTTATTATTTTACACGTACGACTTCCTGCATAATTTATTGAACTGAAATAATTCTTTTTTAACTTTTTCTGCATTTTTATTTTAAAATTTTTCCCATGTTTTATCAACTATATATATTTATTATCGATTACTATCTGTTTTATTATTATTTTTCATTATTTACTTTATCGTAATCTGTTAAAATTGTTTTTTCTCTATTGATGAGACTCATTATATTGGCTAATTTATGTATTTAGGGATGGAATAAATCTTTAGGTATTAATATGTCTGTTTGTGTAGGTTATATATATATATATATATATATATATATATATATATATATATATATATATATTTAGTATAAAAATGATAAAACACCTGCAACTGAAGCAAATAGTCGCCTTGGAAATTCTATTTAATTCACGCATTCGTCTGTGCTATTATCGTGTGTCGTGGAGAGTATCGATCACGGTACCTGTAGCAAAACCCGGAAAGGATGCCACCTTGGTTCAAAATGTTAGACCAGTGCGTTTACTCAGTAATATAAGTAAGATTTTTGAAAAAATATTCCTAGTCAGACTAAGGGCTTATAGCGAGAGGAAATCTGACTCGCAATTTGGCTTTCGTCCAAAATTAAGTACAATGATACAGCTGGCTAAAGTGTGTGACAAAATTACTAATAACTTTAACCAGAATAAACATTCTGGAGTAGTCTTGATGGATATAGAAAAAGCATTTGACCCAACACGGCATGATGGAATTATATATAAGTTAATTAAATATAATTTTCCTTCATATCTTGTATTTACTATTAAATCTTACTTAATGAACAGAAAATTCTACATAAAACTGAAAAACTACAACTGTGCCATACGATATATTAATTCGGGTGTACCAGTGTTTTATGCCCATTCCTTTTTATTATATATATATATTAATGATATACCGACAATACCGTGAGTTTTCTATGCTGATGATACCTTTTTTAATGATATCATCTTATAGAATAGACACCATAAGCCAACAGACTATCTAAAGCAATAGATAAAGTATCCAAATTTTTCTATAAATTTAAAATCAAAGTTAATGATGAGAAAACTGAGTCAATAATTTTTACAAGGCGTCGGAAATGATTTGTCATCATGGATAGACGAAAATGAACGTGGGTTATGATCACTATCATGCGGAAACACGCAGACAGCCTGGGTCAGAACATGTATAGAATGGATTCTATTGGATAGGAAAAGGAAAATCAAAAGACCAAAAAGACGGCGGAAAGATGATATCGTCAAATATGTGAGGACCAGTTGGATGCGGAAAGCAAGAGATAGAACGATTTGGAAGCAAATGGGTGCTGGATATATATATCAAAGTTAAAAAAAAGAAACAAAAAAAACCGGAAGAGGCTTTTTCTCAAGTTGGGCTTTTATTTTTATTTAATTTGGATTATTTTCTAGATGTATTTTTGGTGTATTCAAATGAAATAACGACTATATATATATATATATATATATATATATATATATATATATATATATATATATATATATACATATACATATATATACATATATATATATACATATATATATATATATATATATATATATATATATATATATATATATATATAATGTTGATATATTGGAGAGTAGTGATTTTATGAATTTAACAAAATAAAATAAAATCGAAGTTAATCACTAAAAAAAATTTTTATTACATAAACACGAAGCTTTTCGACTATGAAGTCATTTTCAAGCTATCTAGAAAATGACTTCATAGTCGAAAAGCTTCGTGTTTATGTAATAAACATTTTTTTTTAGTGTTTAACTTCGATTTTATTTTGTTTTGTTAAATATATATATATATATATATATATATATAATTTATTGATATATTAATGAATAAAATTTTGTATTGCTGATTTTAGATTGTGTTGTTTAAAAAATTCACTATCAGATTATTTTATAAATACTGCGTTTTTATTTTGTTAATTTTTATAAATTGTGTATCTAAATGAGTACATTTACATTTTATATTTCTGATAGATAGCGTCTTCAACTTGTAATTCGTAAATTTGTCTCGTGTAACTATTTTTATTTTTCTTCATTATTACTATTATTATTATTTAGTTTTTCGTTCGAATAATTAACTATAGTACGCGCATGTAATTATTATTCGGTTGAGTAAACACGTTAACTGAATTTCATGCCCGATGTGTATAATTTTTGGATACACTACTATTTTCTAGCTTAAATATCTCGCAAACTATATGGCCAATGTGGTCGATTGAAATAGTTTTTAACAAATTCTAAATGTACTAACCAAAGTGTTTTCGGACCGTTTCTTTTCACATTATAATATGATTTTGCAGAAGTGCCGAACGCCCGAGTGACACTCTACGCAGACGATGCGGCTATTTTTTGTATAATGCATTTAGACCAGCTACTTATAAAGGACAGACTTCAAATCAGCACATTACGTATTCTTAGATATTGTAATAAGCGGAAAATCAGTATCCATTTCATCGAAAACCGAACCACAATTTCCTCTATACGTAGAAGACCAAAATTGCCAAGTATTCTGACGGTGTCGGGAAACAGCGTTAATTAGTCAGATCAGATTCGGTATTTTTAGGTGTTGTTTTCGACAATTAACTTCACTAAACATCAGTGGCGGCTCGTGGTTAAAAAATCTAGCGATTGCAATTACATCTTACCCCTTCTCAAAATATACACACAACAATTTTTTTTGTTTTACACATCAGAAAGTAACATTAATAATGTCAAACTCGACGAAGTGCAATGCAAATACGAGAACCATTTAAAACCGTAATCGGAAAAACTAAAAATTATTAAGTTAGATTATGAATCCTCTAAGATAAAAAATTGGAACATTAAATCGAAATATATTAAAAATTTATTTCCGCATGAATAAGTACAAAATTTATACAATTAGAAATGTGTAAAAAATTTTACTAAAACGAAACAATTCGATAAACTCTATATATAATAGTAGTCGAATTTTTTCACAATTTACACAAAATCTCCTTAAAATAAAATGATCAAATAATAACGCTTCAGTAAGGAAAAATGTTTACCTATATTCACATGGGTCGGTAATAATAGGCATAAACTTGAGAGAGAGAGGCAATGAAATGATTCACACGTGGAAATGTACACAGCAAAAGAAAGATTCGAAGAAGAAAAGCTAATCTTGGAAAGAGATGAAATATAACTCCATCATTCGTTAGCCGGTAGTATGCGCACGCAATCGCACCCGCGTGTTACGAACAACACAACGAAAAAAATCTATTCCTCTGCGTCGAGTGTGTGTAAGGACTTTGCTTGTAAAACGACTGCAAGCAACATTCGCCCATAAAATCTCATGTAAGCTCTCCATACATAGTAGCATTAGGCACAAAATCTTGATATAACTCTGTATACAGCTTTCCGATGCCTTCTTCGGGTTGCATCGAGCGTGCAACCACCGACCGTTGTAATTAGGCGTTTCAAAGCATTTTTTAAGAATTTTTAAACTTTTTATAATATCTTCTTAAAAATATATATAATTAAAATTTGCTTATTTTGTTTCATCTCTATAAAATAATTAGTACTTTTAACTATTTTATTACATCATCAATTTTTATGTTGTCCTAGATATTTCTGGTGGTTGTGCAACCATGCGACCTTTATGTACGAGCTGCTAAACATATTAACTATATTAACACGAAGGTCAATCTATTTGTTCCATATATTCCGTGTTTAATAGAAAATCCTTAATACGAACGATCAACTTATTGTTCATCTAATATGTGTCCCGGTATTTACTTACGCTCGTCCTGTTTGGTGTTCGATATCGAACGCTAGTTATAATAAATTACAGCTCATCCAGAGCAGGGGTGCCTCTTTAGGTGTCTACTAAATGCTTCCCGTTATACCGGAATAGATTACCACGTGTCTAATACGTTCTTAACGTATCGCGTAAATTTATCGACGATTGCCCTATACGCGTAATAATGAGTTTATCTCGTTAATAGGTAATTACGATTACATACGGCTAATGTTTATGTATACAAAATATAAGCGTATTAAACATAATTTATTTATAATGAACTATTCGTTTAATTGCTCTAATTATTAGTGCGATATTATATTAGTTATTTTCATATTTAATCTTTAGAGTTTCAACGTTATCTAATACGGTTGCCTTGTTTGCACGTTTTTTCTCTTTTTCCATACACGTTGTTTGTTATTTACCTTAATTAATTAATCTTGTGAGCTATCGTGGTAAATTCCGGTACGTGATGTATTTATAAATTATTATGTTTACACCGACTGTATTTTAATTATTTAATAAAAGATTTATTTATTTATTTAAAATTATTTTTTATAAATAATTTCTTCATAATTTACTAATCGCATATGTCCGTTTTATACGCTTGAATACCCCGTATTTATTTTTTTACGTATTAAGCCGATTTTAAAAAAAAAAAAAAGAAAAAATTTCAAAAACATTTTAATTGGAACACTTTTGAACATCTAGAACTCCAAAAAGATTTTTATCATTTTGCGGGCTCTACGTGCCGGCATAAAAGGGTATATTAAGAAAAAAAAATTACATATATACCGATAAATTGCAAGCGAAGTGATAATAATCGTGATTTTGCGTGACGGGCGAATTTCTTTCAATGTGTATTAGTAGAAATTCTAAAACCTAATTTATGAAATTTTTATTAGGGCGAACGTGTAACTCTACACGAGGCTAACTTATAATTTAAGAGGCGTTGTTCCTTTTTTTTTAAAAAAAAAAGGATTCTCTGACCTTTTTCCGTCCATTCAGTTTCTTCCTGTTTCCTTATTCTGTTCCTTTTATAACCTTCTGTATAATGAAACGATGATCCCACGTTGCGAAAAATAATGAGCTGTTGTAGTTCTTTTCGTATTCTCTAGAAACGAACTCGTGCCTAGGGCTTTAAGCACAATTGCGATACGTACATACATATAATATATAATAATAGTAACAATAATAATAATAATTCAAGCACAAGCCCTCGTCAGCGCACGCTAACACCGGAAAATATGTAATACGTTTATGGTCGGATGACCTATTTGTCTACGATGTTTTCCTGTTCACTGATTATACGCGTATAAATAAACAATATATATATATATATATATATATATATATATATATATATATATATATATGTATATATATAATATATGTTTACGTAAAGGAAAAATATCGTTTAGATTTATTTTCCATGTTTCCTTGTTTTTGATTTTATTTGCATCATTATTATTTGCATTATTATTATTATTTATTGTACTTATATCGCCGAAGCGGGTATTCGTATATTTTTAAGTATAGTGTACAAGGCTGAAATTTGTTCGGCATTAAGTTAGCTGTGGAGCGTACATACTGCAGTTTTATCCTCTGAACTTTCAACACTAAATTATTTATCCTTCTATTTAAAACAGTATTTTACTGAAGAACATTTGTTAATACTTTATAATAGTACTATGTCGCGGTGGCCTAGTTGCTAGAGTGCTCGTGACGGTCGGGGGTTCGAAACCAACACGCGACGTAGAAAGTTTTCATCATTATTTAATTTTTAATTATCACGAAGAAGGCAGTACTCCGTATAACATCGTATGCACGCGCATCTACGTTGCATATAAATAGTGCCTTGAACGCTAGCTAATTTTGTACGTAAAGATAAATGTACAATAGCTAGTCAGGACGTTCGGCAATACGACACGACGATGATGATGATATAAACTTATTATATATTTTAGTGTTGTCGATTCGAATCGATTCCGGAGTTGACTGGTTCATCTTTGGAAAAAATCGATTCGTCAAAATTAACGAGTCGGTTGATCGAGTTGATAGACAAATGAATATCGAGAAATGAGGCAAGTATTTCCTTATCAGTAGACAGACATCACAGACCGTCGTCGTCGTTCGACGCTTCAGAAACTAATGAGTCACGTTGTAAAGGGGAGCAGAAGGAGAAACAAAAATAATTTTGAAATGAAACTTCTATTGGCTTAGTATATATGGGGAGTTAATCTGCAAAACGAGCGAGCGGAAATAACAGACGGATATGTATATATATATATGTATGAAAATCAATCAATCATCCGTTTCATCTCCACTGGGGATATCGTGACCATTATTTCCTGTCTTTTGAAACACGAGTCTGCGCCATAGATATCTGTTTTGCACACAATGAACGCATTGACGGAAACTTCGACCCGTTGTTTTGCAGACCATGTCAGTCGATCTCGTAGAAGGCCGGCCTCGTCTTCGACTTCCTTCCATGATACCTTGTATAATAGCTGTTTCCAACGTTCCTGCTCTGATGCTGTAGCCAAAATATTTAAATACCCGTTTGCGAACCACTGTTGATGATCTCTTCTGTATGCCGACTAACAACAGAATAGAGTCATTAGTTCTTTGCTCGATCCACAAAACGCGTAGCAACCGCTTCCAGCACCACATTTCCAACGCACATATTTTGTTCATATTCGATTTACGGATGGTTCATGTTTCTTCCGAAGCGTATAAAAATACCGAGAACACGAGAGCCTGTACTAAACGTATCTTTATCGCTGAATCGAGCCAGATTTTCTTCAGTCGTCCCATCGCACTGCGTGTTATTTGTGCTCTATGACGAATTTCAAATTCGCATCCACTAGTTCCCAGATATGTGAACCTGTTTACAACTTTGAAGTCGGCTATTTTACGAATTTCTGGCGTGTAAATAATCATAATCTTTGTTTTTGATTTGTTTATTAACAGACCGTACTTAGCGGTGGTTATTTCTAATTGATGTATTAAACTGGTCAAGCTCTCTAAACTTGCTGTTATTAGTGTAGTGTCGTCCGCATATCGAAATATATACATATGCACACACATATATATATATATATATATCGTTCGCATGTACCGTGCTACCAACACCCGTCTTCAAACTACGTTTTGTATCGTATGCGTGTCGACCTATACACATAGGTATGGTTATTATATATATATATATATATATATATATATATATATATATATATATATGCGTGTGTATGTGTATATATATACACGCGTGAATTTTGAATTTAGTTAAAATGACTTTAGGTTTCATGATGTTTTTTCCATACCATTATGCATTCGATGAAATGAAAGATTTGTTTTTTACCTCGGCGATTCCAAGTCGATTCGAGTCGATTCCAACAATTAATTGATTCTAAGTGTAATATTTCCCTGAATTAGTTAACTGATTACATTTCCTAGAATCGACAGCACTAATTATATTTCCTACGATATAATATATCGAGTCGGCACTGCCGACGTTCATATTACGTCATTGAAAATTCCGCGTAATTATATTTTTAAATTATTTAGATAAAACGTATTTTACCTATTACGAATATTTATAGGTTACATTTGTTGGAATTTGTTTCTCTAAAAGCAGGTATTATTTTAAAATCCATACTACAGTCAGTAAGAGTAGATCCGACGGACGGAATACGATTTATTTATATTGGTATAATGCAGCAGACTATAAAGGCTGCGTACATGAAGTGGTGGGTATTTTTTTATGTTGCCGAGAGGGATATCAAAAATAAGCTGAGGAATATCAGAAAGCGTCCTAAGTTTATAGTTAATTATCTTTCGTTTAATGTGTGCACTTGTTTATATATATATATATATATATATATATATATATATATATATATATATATATATGTGGATGTGATTTTTATGTTATGAATACAATTTATTATAAATAGTATACGAAGATGTTATATTGCTGTTGAGACACCCGCAATATAGTAAAATGAAAATTGTATGTATAAAAGTTGAAAGGACCGTTAATAACTGAAAAACAAATAATAAACTGTATGGTACAGATGGTTAATAATAGGAAAATTATAAATTATATATCAGTTTATTTCTCTCTCTCTCTCTCTCTCTCTTTACATATATATATATATATATATATATATATATATATATATATATATATATATATTAATAAACATATAGGTATTTCAAACTTGGGTGTAGGAAGTCCTTTGCAAGTGTACTTATATTTAAGGGCAACAGTCACGATGATAAAACATAGTCCCAACCGTTACCGTGTATATATGGTATATACAAACTTAAAACTGAAGAATATTATAATTTAGTTTATATTAAAATGAGAGAAAAAAATCTCTTCGTTAACGATTATAACGCTCTGCCGGTAAATTATTATTATTATATTGTTATTACTATTAGAATTATCACTATTGCAACTATCAATAAAAACGCATTATTATTATTAAAAGAAAAAATATACACGCATTCATGCACATACATTCACATACATTACGTTTACATGTATACAAAACGATGTCGGAATAACATTTGTATTACGTAGATATTTATTGGAGAGGATTGATCACCTATTTTGAAACTAATTTTTTCTGCAGTATTAAGTGAAAACACCGAAGACAATGTGAATAATTTTTTTTTTTTATTATTCGTAACAAGTGGGGAATTTATATCTGTTTTAAAGTCATCTCTATATTCTTTAAAGTAACAACACTGATATATATAATATATATATATATATATATATATATATATATATATATATATATATATATATATATATATATATATATAGTACGATGAATGTATCACAGCAATATTTGTTTTGCAGTACTGACAGTTTGGTCTGTTGGTTAATTTGAATCTATTATGATATTCGCCAAAGTTACAGTGTCCGGTTAAAATTCATGAATTTAAAAAAAAAAAAATAGAAAAGGTTATACGCATAATATTTTTTATAACTAATCTTATTCTAAATATCAGGAAAAATGAATGGGTGTGATTGTTGCAGTGTTGCCTAAATCCCAGTGTGATTGCCGAATATTGTAGATTTTGTTTCTAATAATTTTTTAAATTATTTCGATGGGCATACAATAGTCGATATCGGAAATACTAAATTTATCCGGATAAGTTATCATCGACTTAACTTTAAGTTACCAATGATTCTGAGCAATATAATGATTTGTGTATTGATTTTAATTTAATTAAATTATTATTTTTATTTTTATTATATTACGGGTTAGTTTATTTTATAAAATATAGAATAAAACAAATAAATAAAAAAAATAGTATTATTATTATTATTAATTATTACTATTTACATTATTATTTGTAACGTTATTTTTTTCATTATCGTAACGATTTTTATTATTATTATTATTATTACTATTATTATCTTCTAACGAATAATAAGGGAAAAAAACAGACCGTTTTGTTCCAGTTGAAGGGTAACTTTTCAACAACAGTGAAGAAGCATCTTCGAGTCTATTGTTACTACTACGTTCAGTCAAGGCTGAAAATGTTTGTTCGAGAACTATTGAAAACAACATGAAAATATGATTAATAATTTACAGCGAGCTTCTCGACGCTAAGTACGTTCCATTTGTCGTAATTTATTTCTTCCGCCGGCAAAATTTAAAAATAACGAAAGAATTTTTATATTTCTCGTCTCCGACTCAGTTTTTTCCATTTTTTCCCCCTGATGATGATAATAGTGATTTGGTAAATGTAACGGAAAAAAATATCGTACGTTTTTATAAATTATTTTTATTATTCGAGAAAAAAAACCCACAGAAATAAAATTGCGAGAAATAAATTGGCTTTTTTGGCAGTTATTCTAGTTTGTCGTTATATAAAGTAGTTATGAAGCCTTTTAGACATATGTTTTTTTTTTTTTTTTTAATACAACCTTATTGTAGTGATTTTGAAAGAAACAAAAACAAAGAGAAAGCATTTCATCAAATAGTTCTTCTGCGCACTCTTCTTCGCTTATTGCTATAATCTGTAATTATCTGTATTTAGATATATATATATATATATATATATATATATATATATACATATATATATCCTTCTGTTTTAATATTGCACGAAATTTATCGTTTTTCCTTTTGAACCATCTTATAATCCTCGTCTATCTTGTATGTCGTATTTGTTCAGGCGCTGAATATTCAACAACAAGTGTGTTCAGGTAAATTTATTCCATTTTCACACATTCTGCAACAATCGATGCTTGCTATTTCGAATCTTTTCAAATAAATTTGGAAGTTGACCCGTTTGTAAACTGCGTTACAAAATAATCCGGTACTAGATCTTTTGTTAGAATAAACGTTCTTTTATTCTAGCTATTATTTTTCGGCGTCCTACTTGGCCATTATTGCTCCGGCCACTTGTCTATATATATATATATTTTATACTTTATTTTACAAATTCCTTCTTTTAGTCTATATAGAGATTTTGTTGTTGTTAACATTTTTATCTGATTCGCTTTGTGCGATACAATTCGACGGACGGCGATAACATTTCTTGCACGGTAGGAAATTATCCCGTACGCAGATATTACATTTATTAATATTTTTCTTTGTTCCGATTTTATTCTATTTATATATATATATATATATATATATATATATATATATATATATATATATATATGTATATATATAAATATAATTTTTGTTCAATATTCGATAATAAATAACACTAGCGTATTCTATAATTGATCGAAATAGAGCAGAGTATAAAATTCTTCTCGGGTGAAATTCGAGCTTAAAATTATTTCTACATAAGGCGATAATTTTGCAATTTATTTATTTATTTATTTTTTTTTTTATTATGGTTAATGTTAGATTTTCATCGATTTATTACTCCTAAATATTTCGTTTCATTCTTGCAATTTTTTCTTCTTTGTATTTTTATTATTTCGTTTCATTCTTAATTTTAAATTTATCCTTTTTCTTCGTTAGCGTATTTGTTTTTTTTTTTTTCTGATTTACACGTTGTCCTAATTTTCCTAGTTATCGCATTAAGATGATTACTGCTTCTGCGGTATGCTTAAGTACAATTATGACAAGCAGATCATCGCAATCAGTTGTATATTAGTTTTCTAGTCCTACTATCTTCTGAATTCGCGCCATAGCAATATCGAAAATTAAAGGAGAAAGAGCTGCGACGCATTCTAACTGTAAGTATCCGTTCGTATATAATTTGTGGTGTTTCAGCGGGAAGATTTTAATTCGAGTAGAAAAAGATCATAATATTTCAACACTTTAATCCTCTATTGTATTGTAACAACTCCGGCTGCTATATAATAATAATAATTTATTTAACGTTATATTTTTAACGATACACTAACCGGGAAAAGAATGTTTGTCGGTAAACATTTTTAACTAACCAGTGTTGTAGATTTACACTAAATCTGTTTCCCCTCCATCTACTTGATTTAATTCTCTTATTCATACACACTTATCCGGTCTAATTATCTTTGATACATTTTTTCTCTCGCAATAACGTCGTACAGTTCCTTCCTACGTGAAGCTTTTCAAATAGCAGCTGGAAAATACAGCGAACACAAAATTATGTACCCCGATGGAGCTAAAAGTAAACAATCGTGCGGATGTCCAATCCTCTACTGTAGCTGTCCTCTTCCAGAGATGTTTAGCGTATTGACTGCAGAACTATATGCGACTCTCTATGGAAATTGCCGCTTCGGAACTCAAAAACAAGATTCTCATTTCTACAGATGTCTTCAGAGAATACACATAAACCGCAACATCCTTCAGTTTGAAAAATTTTGACTCAGGCTGCATCCTATAAAGGAGAAATAACAATGATATCCGGCCATAATGAGGTAGAATTAAACGATGTGGACGACAAGGCAGCTAAAGAATCCGCTACCTTAGCTCCAGTGCCGTACCAATTCCAATAACGGACTTTATGGACCAGGCACGCGAACAGCTGAAAAGCTTAGCAACTGTAAGATTTTCAAGCCTACCACAATTTACCGCGGATCGGAAGACTATGTAGTCAATTTTTGTACTCGTTATTGTTCGTATAAAGTAAAGTTTCACAGCTACTAAATCGAATTAAAAGAATAGAATTTGAAATTATTACACGTGTAGATAACAGTTAAAATGTTCATTGTAAACCTCCCACCTCAAAAAAAAAAAAAACATAATAAAAATGAATAAAATATACGCACTCGAATGTGTAACAAAATTCAACAGGCAAAACAAACTATAAATGAACAACAAGGAAACAATTAATAACAACAACAAAAAATGCGCTAGTCACCGACCTTGGTCAGATTCCCAACCAACGGCCATTTTTTCTCTTTGTGTTGCACAGTCAGCTGGATTTTCAATGTAATTAGCAGACAGAATGTAACGAATATTTTCTGACAGTACTTTTTTCAATCTAGGCTGTTTTGCACGCTCTTCAAAATGACGTTATTAGCGATAACGCGAGCTCTTCCAAATATTCTCTTCTGTTTAAGGTATCATTTTAGCTGCGAAATTGTTTGGAGCTTATTACGCGTCTTCTTTATATGTATTTTATTCTTTTCTAAGCCCTTTGTGGGGCTTAAATTGGGTAACCCCTCGTGCGTGCGCCACTGTATATATAATTTAAAAATTCCTGGCTACCTAGAATTATTTGACAAAAACAATAATTTATTTTCACGTCCATGATTATTTATTAATTTATTTACTTATTAATTTTTACAACAGATATTTTACTGTATTTGCTCATTGTACGTTTTTTTTTTGTTTTTTTATTGCTGTTATTTTGCTTTAATTTAATAATAATAACAGTTTTTATTATTTCATTTGTTGTGTTTTATTCTCTTCAGGCGATCAGATGGACGATGTAAAAATATTGCAAGTGATTGAAAGTTACTGTACCAACGTTAAATCACATTACGTTATCAACACCAGCGATTAAGATGATTGTGTAATATATATATATATATATATTTGTATTCATTTATTTGTTTATTTATACTTATATAGTATTTATGTGTTATATGTCCCAGACTATTAGCTTGTTATTTGTTTATGAGTATGCGAAATTTTTAGTTGCTTTAGCTTGAAACGATAAAATATGAAATCATTAAATTAATTACGAAATATTCATTTTTATCGAATGAAACAATTTAATATCTTGTTACTAGCCATTGCTAACATGATATTTATAATTATTATTGTTTATTTAAAATAAGTATGATAATGATGATTTATTATTATTATTATCGTTACGTTATCAATAAAATTTCATTAATCCGCTTAGGTATCGTTAATTGCATTGCATATATGAATAATTCTGCTGTACGTGTATATGTGACAACTTCTAAACGGCAGGACCGATTTTGTTGAAATTTTGTGTGTGTGTGTGAGGGGGTATGTTTTTAAGTGGGTTTTTGGATGTGGTTTAGATTTTGGCGTTATAGTTGGATAGAGGAAAATTTCTCCCTTTTTTTATATTTTTACTTTTTTTCCATTTTTTTTATTGGACTTCCATACAGCTTAATCTATATTTTCAAAATTGTTTACATATAAGAACATAAAAATCGCCCCCACCCAATAACATACGTGAGTGAATAATTATCAGTTCAAGAAAAAAATTGAAAAGTTAATGAATAATTGACAATTATGTTTGAATATTATAGATAGCGCTGATATACAATTCTGCGATATTTAATGTACGCATTCCGTCTAAGCGTGACATTGTTTCGGCATTTCAATTTTTCTTCACTTGTTAGGCGATATGAAGATGACCGGGTCAGCTATATTATATATATATATATATATATATATATATATATATATATATATATATATATATATATATGTATATATTAAAATGTACAAAACAGGTAACTAACTAAATGTTGGTGCTATCTTCGCGAGGAATGAATTTTTAGATTGATACATGTAACGACTGTACACTCGACATATATGTAAGGATATGTTTATACATTCGGGTAATTCTATAGAGCCATTTTATGTAAGAAGAGACGTCCATTGGGACAGTGCACAAGTGTTAACCTTACCTCTTCTTTCTACTAACACAGATTGCGCGTGAAAAAATTGAGTTAATAAAAGATTTTAAATTAACGTTTTGTACCGATTCTTTTATTATATTTATAATTATTTCGATTTTGGATTTTCATCGTTTGTGCCTACTATCATGATTAATTACTATTTTAATCGTTGTTTATTTTTATTTTTTTAAAAAAATCTATTAAAAATTCCGTCATGGATGCGATATCATATTTAGGTAATAATATTAAATTTTACTTCAATATTCTGTGTGGACAAATTTAATAAAAGATAGAAAATTAGTCGAAGTGAATGATCATGAAACTACTTGAAAGGTACTAAAATATCTAGATATTCTAGCGAACGTGACGGAAATTCCAGATTCTGACAGCGAGGAAACTGTAAATAGAATTATATATATATATATATATTTATATATATATATAATATATATATATATATATATATGTATGTATGTATGTATAAAATATACGATGCGTGGAGAATAAATTTAAGTGATTTTGGAGCGATGAAATAACTTTTCAATTCGGATACGATGGATAAATTAAATTTCTATTTTTTCCGCTTTGATTTTACACACACATAATACGTTGCAAATCGTGTATATATATATATATATATATATATATATATATATATATATATATATAAATAAAAGTGATATTTGTAAATACGGTTGTTTAATAAACGCATATTAAATCAAATGTAACGATTATATTTCTAAATTTAATAATGTATATATAACAATTAAAAAAGAGATTTGTTCAGTTCACAATACGGGTAGCATTTGTCGCAGGATCCACATTTCAAATGCGTCAATTATCAACTGCTTTAATCGTCCACGTCTCGGCTGCATATAAGAAAATTGGAAGAATCAATGTTTCTATTAGCTTCTTCCGTAATTTTAATGGTCTTTTTTCGCTACAAATTATACGTTTCTCAATTGCGTCATTTATCTAAAGCAATTATTTTTTTTTATTTCATCTGAACAACCTCCATTGGCAGTAATATCCTAAATAAACATAAGAATCCACTCTCTCATACTCTGGCAGGAGATTGGTAATCATTAAAGACGATCCTATTATCAAAATCTTGATTTTAGATTGAACTACTTTTATATTAGGTCTTGTCGTTATTATCGATTAACTCTATCGTTAAATCCGCAGCTCAGCCATTGAAGCGCATCATTTCGAGCATATTCAAATTCTTTATTTGAACGAACCAACCAAATTAGCGAAGTGGTGATAGGGATCGATTAAAAGAATGCCATCGATCATTAAATATTACTATTATTCTTTTATTTTTTATGCACAACCAACATAGTTCCGGGAAGTTCGATATAGTGTTAAAATATTGTAAGCGTATATATATATATATATATAATATAATATATATATATTTTTTTTAACCGGTGCCATGTACTGTTAATGTGGCCGGAGACACCGCTTGTGATAATTATATTAGGAGAAAGATTGTAGTGCATTTCAGAAATTGGAAGGTGTGATCGATCATGTTAGGATTATCAGAGATAGTGGATGAAAGTGAAAGAGGTCGAAGATTGGAGGGCAGGACACTCGTAGAGAATGCAGACAACAGTTGTAGGTTGCTGGCCACAATAGAGGTACAATGGGGCGTCTTTTCAATCGAGTATATGCTTGCGTGCAAGTGTTGTATGCCCGATGCTGAGCCAGTTAAGAACTGCTTCTTCGCGGTGCGATGGTTGTATCGACGTTTTCCAGGGAGTTGTATCTGCTTTGGTACTCTGTAGCTTATTTACGATTTTCAATGATACACACACACACATATCGTTACAACAGTCCACTAAGAGGTAAACTACTAGAAAAAAATCATTGATCAATATAATCTCATCCTATTAAACACTGAATCCACGCATTATAATTTCAGCTATAGATCATGGTTCATGTTGGACCTAATTATTGTTTCACCATCGTTGGCTAACTGTACACAAGTTTATACTCGGTCTTGGTCGGTAGTGATCACTTACCAATCATAATAACAGGCCTAATAAAACATCTAGGACATACACCCGAAGCCAAATTTGACCCAGGAAAACAAATTGGGACTAGTATATACAACTGTGCGCTAACGTTGAGCCAGCAACATACACGCCTGATTTACAAACCTTTACCGCTCGGTTAGTGCATCTTGCCGATCAGTCACTACTCACAGTTCTCGCAATCAGCTGAGATGGAAGTGCGTGTCATGGTGGAATAGAAAACTGCGCAACTGCTATCAAAAATAAATGAAAGGCGAAATTGAAATCACATCCCAGTGAAGGAAACCATACCACCTACCGCAAACTCTATGCAAAAGCCGGATATATACTAAAACAAGCAAAAAAGGACTCCTGGCAGAAATTTACAATTCACGATTACGTTCAAAACACCACCCTAAGTAGTATGTAACAAGGTCAACTCGATGGAGCAAAACATTAGGCATCGTTTACCTTCTATTATCGTCACTAACTATTCAAAAATTTACGATTTGGAAAGTACAGCAACAGTTTTTGCTAATCATTTCTCTGTGGCCTTCGAACCGCGTCTCACCCAAATCACCTTCTCCCTTGATCTCAGCAATGGAGACCGATCCGCATCGGTAATTCAATAAATTATTAGCGCTTGAATAACTTAATTTTTGGGTGTCCGTATGATAAACTCCTCTGCGGCTGGACACGATAAGTTTTACGCCAATATGCCAAATACGCCCATCAAAGTATTACCACTCGTCTATTAAATATATTTAATCAAATTGTTCTTTTCGCACCTCCTGGCGTCTGGCTGAGGCCACACCGATCTTAAAAAAAAGAACAAAAACCCAGTGGCATTAGTTACAAACCCGTTGCTCTCACATCTGTTATTTGCGAGGTCATGGATAGAAGAGTCAACCGTCGTCTCCTACGGATACTGAACAACAATTTTTTGTCAACGCTCTCAGCGATCCAAATCTTCTTTATTACCTTCAGAGTAATGTGTTGAAATTCTTCACCATGCACCAACATCTGCTTGCCGGTTTTTTTTTTTTTGACTTCACCAAGGCTTTTGATACGGTTCTACATTACAGAATCCTCGAACAGTTTTACTCCAGTGGAATATTGACGGTCGATTATTAGCATTCATTAGAATATTCTTGAATTAGCGTCAGTTTCAGGTGCTACTTGATGACGTTAGCTCAAAGCATCTTGAATTAAAAAATAGTGTACCGCAGGGCTTTAAGTGCGTCGCTCTTTATCATTGCTATAGACTCGATGCTGGCGGTCATAAATCTAATGATCCGAAGCGTACTCTTCCGAAACGAGAAGAAAAACGAATATGCCAGCCTTTTTTTTTTTTTTTTTTTTTTTTTTGGTTTATTTTTGCTTATATCTAGCCAGTAGACTAAGAATGGACAGTATAAATGAGGGGTGATCGTGAAAGGATCTCCGCTTCTATTGAAGGTGGTACGTGAGTGCGGCATTTTAATAAAGTGCAACGGTTTTTTGCCTTTGGAAGCGACGATTTGTTTTAAGTTAACCGGTAAATTTATAGCTAACCAGTTGCAACGTTTGTATAATTTATTTGCGTATTTTTTCGGCGTAAATTTTTATTAATTTTTCGTGTCGAATAAACCGGTTCCTTTGATCGTTTCCATAATCGAACATTGCGTCGATAATGATGATATATATTCTTTAATCGTCGCATTTTTTAATTTAAGAAGTAAACTATTCGCATATTTAGGTTTCTGTATACTTGATAATATGTAAATTTTAATTAAGGACGAATTGAAAAATAACGTTGAATTGAAGTATTAAAATTTACGAAATTAGTAGATATAATTTTAGTTTGCGTTCTTTTACGCGTGTTTATTCTAACTTCAAAGAAAAAGACGAAAAAATTCACTATATTTTGTAAAGGGTACGCAATAGACATACGGTCAATAATACTTTATATAAACGAGCCCGGATTAATGCTTTCTGAAACCCGGGGACTTATTACTTATCGGACGCCCTCTACAAGGATAAATCATAAACCCAAACACGTCAAAACCAACATAATTGGATTCGTCGTTAATTAAAAAAAAAAACGCAAACTCCAAGACGTTAAACCCACATAACCCAACTCTCAGTTCGTATCTTTAAATAGAAATCATTTTTCACGTCTCTTTTTAATATAAAATAAGTGCAAAGTTTAAATATTTCCACACTCGGTGAAAAAGCTGAAATTTTTTTATTTTTTTTAATCAGGCAACCCTTTCGTGAGTTGGGCTCTATGGGGATTTTTGAGTTCACAGTTTCGGCTCGAGAGCGAGTTGGGATACATGGGTTTAATATCTTGCGGTTTACGGTTTTTGGATTAATGACGAGTTGGGTTATGCGAGTTTAAGATTTTGGGATTATTACGACTATGTGGGTTTAATAACGTTTTTGGAGCGTAAACTTTTTGATTTTTCGATTTTGTTTAAATTTTTTTTCTTCATGATGGGATCCCCGTTTACACGAGGCCGGCTGCGGCTCCTATGAAACCGGGCGTGTATGTAGGGAAAGAAAGAACAAATAGTACGTTGTTAATATGTAATTCACATACGTGTTATTAAAATTGTAGTGCGCCGTCTAAAACATTAAAAACAAAAAAACATATCATACAGCGAATGTTTACAATTACTACTGCATTCATATATCGTTTTAAATTAAAGAAAGGAACTGATCTCAATGCAAAAACTAAAATTATAAAGTTACAATTAAAAATCGCTAATTATAAATTATTTCTAACGAAGCCTTCCCTTACGCCATCTTCAAATTATAAATAGCCTAATTAATTAAAAATAATAATAACAACGAAATTTTCTACAAGAAATCTAATAATATCATAACTATCAACAGCCGATTAATAGCGTATATTTAGTTTCAAACTGAGATGCCTGTAAACTATCACAATGTACAATCTGACATTTTAGCAAAAGATGAAATACATATGCGCTATAAAAATCGGTTGAATTATTTATCTTCTTATGATTGTTATTAATTCGTTACGTCGTTTATAACTTGAAGACGGCGCAACTGCGGAAAAGCTTCCGTTAGAAATAATTCGCAATTTGTGATTTTTACGAAACATCCATATAATATACAATTATTTATACCCAAATACAAAATCAGAAAATAGAACATGTACAAATTCAATTACGAATAACGCGAGAATTTAACATTTTTTTCACATATTAATTTACGTAATGAATATATTTCAATTATTTTATACCTTTATTTAATGCAGATTTTATAATATAAACGTCGGGCGAACTAGTTCACTTAGTTTATTATCGAAAGACCAAAATTTGAATGTAACATTATGTTGAATATAATTTCAGTTTAAAGTCGGTATATTTATTTTTTATTTCGACTACGAAACTTCCGTATCGTTAATAACTGAAATGATATAATTCGGAAAATTACAATCCGACGAGTTTACATTAAAACCATCTGTAATGTAAGAATATATTATAAAAGAAAATTTGTCAATTTTTCATTTTTTTTTTTTAATGCCATCAAGTTGTGTATTTAAACGTCTTTGTACGATGGCGCATCTCGTTAACAAATACCAGACGTAGGAACGAAGTATTTTCAGACAATGTTGGAAAGCTTTTAAACGTTAGATAAAAATTTCAGTCCGATCGTAACATGTAAGTGATGGGTAAGCGCATATTGACATTATTTCGTATTTTAGCAGTTTTCCGAAGCTAAATTTCATTCAATATTACGATCTTTGACCATAGAGAAATAGTTATGTAGTTCCTAAATTACGTTTACTAATCAATCGATTGAAAAAGCAAAAGAATTTGATGTAAAGATGTGCGCGTGTACTTTGTTGACTTCTAGAAAACTTTCGATTCTGTTAAATGGACGAAGCACATTTTGGGAAATTATAGGAACTTCTAAACATCTAATATATCTCATTAAACAATTGTACGATGAGCAATCCGACAGATTTAAAGTGGAAAACGGAGTAAGATTATACGGTATACTCTCTTCTACGGAATTTATTATGAGAAAAATATTTAACGACTGGCAAGACGGAATTTCGATAGGAGTAAGAGTAATTAATAATCTAAGCTATGCGGACGGGTAGCGTTATTATAAGCAGCTCGAAGCAAAAACTAGAGAATATCGTGCAAATATTACACGAATGTATGGAATATGGATTGAACATTGATAGAAGTAAAACAAAAGTCACGAGATAATTGATATGAGAGCGCATAAAGAAGCGGTTTTGAGGTAGCGGACAGTTTCATCTACCTCGAGCCAGTGTGATCACTAACAAAGCTGCTCGATAGATATTAAACGCAGGTTAGCTATCGTAATGCGGGCTTTTCGATGAATACGAAATTAAATCTGCTGAAAAGCTTAGTCTTCTCAATTGCGACCTGCGCAGGTGAAACTTAATCCGACCAAAATAAAATAAATGAATTTGAAATGTTGCTGAAGATTTCATGGAAAAACGGAATTACAAACGATTATACACTTAATAGATTACGCATACAGTCTTCAGCTTCTTCGGACGTATAGTACGTTTAACGTTGGACCAAATCAATGGAAAAAGACCAAGAGGAAGACCACGGACAGGCTCTGTTGATCAATTAAGAATTGGATTGAGTCTTCACTGCCCGGATATAGTTAAGGACGTCGTTTTTTTAATATCACCACTCCCTTCGAGAGGGCGCGCAAAAGGAAGAGAATGATGTCTTCTAATACGATTTTTTTAATTTAATCATAGCGACGGTGTTATAAGGTTGATAACTAATTACGGCCGGTGTACCACAGGGAATTGGCTCCTCCCTATCTATTCTATGTGGTTTTATATGCGGATCTTCACTATAAATAATATATATATATATATATATATATATATATATTAACTGTGTTTTTTTAAAAAAGATTAAATACGTACTTTAAATTAAATTTCGTCGAAACTGATATCGTCTTATTTACCAGAGAGAAAACCGTGCACCTCACCTGTACAGGGCTGTAATTATAAAGTTCTTAACTTTTGTTTTAAATATATATGTTTCAAATAAAATTCACGCATCCCTATTTAAATTGTACGCAATTTTTAATAACAGATGTCACGTTAATATACAGTTTTAGAAAAAAAAAAAAAAAAAACATTAATTTATAGCATCCTTACATCAATAATATTATAAGCGTACGTAATTTCGTCTTATGTAAATATTTATAATTTACTTCGGTAGCAAATACCTCGAAATAAACGCTGTAGAATAATATTTAAAGCTTACACGAGGATAGAATTTGAAATTACCTTATACGGCAAGTGTAGTAATGTAATACACTAAAAACTTTTTCTTTTTTGCAACATTAAATGCAGCCGAGATTCATAACGATCGTATTAATTTGCAACTAAAATATACAAACGATATAAACACAAGAGGATGAAACATATGTTATTATTTTGCCGGAAATGTCGTTATTATAATAATCGACTGATATATTAATTTAGTCCTAAACTACGTGTGTCTTAAGGGTTTTATAAGTGCGTGGTGTGAAATAAGTAATTTTTTCCATACGAGATATATGTATATTTTATATACTTTATAAATACACTTTTACTTACTATATTTTTAATTAATTAAAAATTTGAAACATAAAAAATTACAATAATTATACATATACACTATAATCGAACGACATTTTAATAATTTAAATAGTTCTGGAACAAAACATTTTGGCAGTTACAGGTAGTACGTGTTAATTTAATTAACGTTGTAAAAAAAAAAAAGCAACGCATCAGTAATTTCGAAATATTTTTCTTATTCGTCCGTATATATATATATATATATATATATATATATATATATATATATATATATATATATATATATATATATATATATATATATAATAAAAAATATCTTACAAAAATACATCGTGAATAAATTACGACTGTGACATCGAATACTATTAATAAATATATATATATGTGTAAAAATCTATATGCATTCTTGTAAAAAAAAACCAAAACATAAAATATTTTGCTTAGTTTGCATAAAACAAATTGGCAGTTACAGATGATATTGCACGTTTATTAACGCTTGAAAATAAATCACAATCAATTCTCGCATATCAAATGGTATTAATGAATAGGCGTAAAAATTTGTATAAAAATACATAATATATCGGGTACAACTTAAGTGTTAATTACAACGTGTATAAGTTATTATTTAAAACGAGAGGGCGTATATCTAAAAATACGAAACGATGAAAATAAATGGAGCATAAATTATTCCTAAAAAATAAACAGTCTAAATATATATATATATATATATATATATATATATATATATATATATATATATATACACGTAAATGGGGATGAATAAAGTCGCTATAATCTAAGAAAAACACAACTATTGATTTCTGCATCCTAAAACACGGCTTAACTTCGAGAAGCCCTCTGTTGTAAAACCTAAAAAAAACCAAACAAACTCATCAATGTCTACGTATCAATAGTATCAACATACGTCTAATTAGTATATATATATTAAATAAAAACTACATTCTTGAGGTGTAATACTGCTTTTTAAACTATATTTGCGATTTAACTGAAAGGACGATTAATTTTCCTATATATTACTTGTTAAGCGTTAAAAACAGCATAAACGAAGAATACAATTTTTTACATTTAAATTACTCAATTTATTCATTGTGCTTAAAATGTGTAAATGCAACTTTCTGAAATATTAAAATCTGCACAATAAAACTATCTAGATACGTGATGATAATTACCTTCGCACGATCATTAGATTCGGAAAAAGTGTTTGTTTTGCAAAATTCGCGAGACACAACGCATAAAAATTCCGCCTGTCCGTTATTACCGTAATTATATTGAGACCCGGTGTTTACAAGCTGAAATTTTAACGTCAATACGGTTATGAAAGAAATCCCGTAAATAACATTAAATACTCGAATGCAATGTCTAAAAAAAAAAATACCTGTTCAAATTTCCAGCCATCCGACATAGTGGAAACCATTTGCGTCAACTCATCTTCATGACATTGCAGTACCCTATAAACGCGCTTCTTTAATTCATCCGGATCCTTATTACAACACAATTGCTTGTAGAATAATCTTTCTTTAATCAGCTTAATCAGATCAATTATATTATAAAATTCGGCCTCTTCTAAAATACCTTTAAAAATAATAATAGGTTCATGTAAATAAATTTTCGTACTCTAAATTGTAATTTTGAACGTATAATTGAATTTTATTTTAATCGTGTATACCTTCTTCGTTTAATCCCCGGTCAACGATTAATTTTCCATGTCTAAGATAATTTAAAACCGGGCTAAAGTACGCTGGATCTCTATCAATAAGAAATGCTCCAGCTTCGTCCTAAAAATTAAAGTCAAACGTAAAGTGTAAAACGTTTATTTCATACAACAGAGACAAAGTAGGTATACAATGAATTTCGAGTGTTCGGTTCAAATTTATAACATATTTTACAATTATGAAACGATTACGAATGCTTTAAATTTAAACTGAATACTTACTTTGTCAGAAATTAAATCCGTAGTGTCTTGGCACAACCGACATAAAAATGAATTAGGATCGCGAGATAATGTAGTTTTAGTTGTCAAAAAATAAGTTCCCCCAACATTTAATTTTACCCACTGATTTCCGGATTTAATCTTTTTGCCGCTTTCCATCGTTGATTAAATATTAACAATTAAGAAACAATTCAATTTTTCTTTCAAAATATTTCACAACAAACAAAACAAAAACAAACGTACTAAACACACGCAACTTTGTAAAATCAAAACTTTCTTGAAATCTAAATTAGTTCCATCATTTCAGGCGATTTATCGAAAGCGATGTATTCACGATTAAATACTATCGATTTAATCGATTGCTTGTTCGATGTTAAAAATGTTTAATCAGATTTTACTACAGTTATACACGAATTTATTTAACAAAATTATGAAATATTACACGTTTAAACTACTTTTAAAAATGTACGCAAACGTACGTTGCTAATTACGTATGTATTAATAAATGAATGTGTCGAACAATTCTTTTTATAGTTAACCGATTAATGAATTTAAACTTTCCGGCAGCGTGTAATAATTTTCATTAAATATAATTATTTAGTGAGTATTATAAATTTTATCGCTATATTATGTCGTTTAACACAGTGTAGTCTACTCTCAAATCTAAATAAAATTATTTACCGGCATTTTTTTTTAATAAGTTTTATTTATTTATTTATTTTTAACAATTTTAGACGCTCTCTTTACATCGCCATAAATGAAACATAATAATTACATACGTTAATTGGACGTAATTTTTGAGTCTATTCGATTTCGATATAATATTGCACGATTGTATACACGAAGCCAAAATTTGGGATTTAAACATTAAAGTGTACCAGTTTCGTGATAATGATAATAAGCAATTTCATTATTTCGGTGTGTTTTTATTACGTTTTTCGTGGTTATTATTCAGATTGTATTTGGTTTGGAAGCAATTATTTGGTAAGTACAAACCTTATACTTTAATTAAGTATTACATACTAATATTTAAAGCATATATAAAATACAGGAATTTTTTGAAAATTCGTATTCATAATTATGAAAACCGTGACGCAACAAACTTTTTTAGGTACCAGTTGCTCTTCAACGACGTCTTCATATAAATTTTCATTAGAACTGTCATCATCTACATTACCATCAGCTTGTACTAAAATTATAAATAAAATACAAGTTTATACAAATGTATTGTTTATTTAGTAAAAATTATCCATTTTCATTTTAGATATCATAATATTAATTAATCGACTGGCAAAACAATTTCGAATACTTCTTCCTCATTTTGCGTGTATTCTTCATCACTGAAATCTCCAATTTCCGACAAATCACCCCGTTCTAAAATTTCCAAAATATCGCTTTTTCCATTCGTGACATAATTTGAACTAAAATCAAAAACTAAATATTACTGAACATATGTATATATATATATATATAATTTAATATCAACATTTATACAAAATGTTTTAACAATTTTTACTATAAAATATAAAAAATATTGCTAATAATATGAGTGTAAACAGGTACAAATGAAAATACTGTATAATAAATTACAAATATGACCTACATCGTTGTACATAATGATGATCGATTTTTCAATTATTATATAGCGTAAAAGTTGAGTGTATTAACCTAAAATCAAATTTTTGGTTTTGAGTATTTTGTTATTTTATTTACCCGCAATATATTCTTTATGTTTCAGATAAGTTGAGGAATTGTTTACATTTTATTGACATTACTGCTCGTACTTATGGTAATAATGATAGGTTTTAGATGGTTCGGGTTTTATATGATTGCATTTTATCCAGGTGCAACGAGTTGAAACTAGAAACAACTCTATGTGTTGACGAGCAAATGATTCCATTTAGAGGAAGTCTTGATGTTCGTCAATACATAAAGGGTAAAACAAATCTGTGGGGCATTAAAGTATATGCATTAGCAGGCCAAAGCGGTATTATTTATGATTTTTTAATTTATCAGGGAACGCGAACGGAAATTAGGGACGATTGTAATTGAAAATGTAATATACCTAGTCATTAATTTTTATTTTTATAACATTTTAAAAATTTTTGCATTTTGTTGTATTTTTCTTAAATGCATTTACATTTATTTCATATTTGCTTATTTTTCAAAAATATACCAATCTGTTTTTACTACATTGCGTCACAATGTCCATAATTATATCGACATGCTGTAACTTTGGACACGAAGGGAGTAGAGAAGTCAGTTAAAGCTCGTGTGTATAACTAATTCACATATCGAATATCAGCATTTTATTTACGGGTTAAATTGTATATAATGTTTCAATACTTCGATGTGTAATAGTGTATTATAATGTCGATTTTCTTCACATTTTATGCATATTTTATTTTATGATTGAATTTGTTTACTATCATTGAGTAAGTTTATTATTTTAATTTTTCAGTACAACAATTTACTCAACGATATGTGCTCATTTATATAGAACAATTTAAAGAATAACGCAAAAAATTATTTTCGTGATTGAATAATGTTTTATTTTATAAAACTTTCATCTCTTGTAAGTTTCTTATTAAGAATTTAGACTTTCTCGAAATTTTAATTATTTGGGAGGGTAAATATTTAAATGTAAAATTTTAGTCAGATGAAATTAAAAAAATAAATAACAATGAGGTTAGAAAATCAGATGAAATAGGATATTTATGATTAATTTTTAAAGTATTCGTTATGAATTAAGTATGATGGTTTGTAAAAAAAAAACATAAAATTGTTTATCATTTTCATAAAAGGTTTTAATTGTTATATAAAAAACTTTTCTAATTATCAATTTTATGTTTTTTAGAGAATATAAAAAAAACCTTAACGCAATTTTAGATAAGATTAGGAAAAGAATTAGTCTTTTTTTTTTGCATTTGCATATTGAAATCATGTGTAGAGTCTAAATGATTTTTTTTCTTTAAACTACTCGTGTATTTTAAACATATTATCGGTCTACATAATGCGATTGGACAAAATGTCTTAAAAATGAGCGTAAATAATTAAAATGAATTATTGTTTATTGTGTTTTCAATAAAGGTATTTCTAGCGGTTGTGAGAATACGAAACAATCGTTGGAGCCAGTTAATCAGCAAGAAATTAACAGTGCGTTCATCTTGAAAGATTTAATTAATTCGGAAAAAGCGAATGTTGCAGAACTTCAAATGCTAGTTAACAAATTTTTATATCCTGTTCCTTTTTTAAAAATGTAATAATCGTTGGTTTTCGTTATTACTTATAATTATTATATTATAATAATTGGGTTTAGGTGTGAATACCAAAATTACCAATTGTCAACATTATTTTCATATAAATATATCATGCATAAGATAAAAAAATAGAGATGAATTTTAGATATATACACATAGTTAGCTAGAGGTATTGATAAGAGTACAAATGGCTAAGAAGGCAATTGTGGTTGGAACGAAGTCTGACGAGAATTGAAAAGAAAAGTCGTGCTGGGAGGTTTTTTGGAGGCGCAAGTACGAAAATGGATGTGATGGATGTGGTAGGGAGAGTAGGTTGGATAGATCTATAAAATTTAAACCGTCTTCTACAAGTTTTGCAGCCCGATTGCATACTTTATTTCCCTAAATACCCTCATGGGGTGCAATCCAAACGAAAGATACAAGGACTAACGGTATTATTACAATTATACAGGTGTTTGTTACACGTTCACATTTATAATTAAAAAATAAAAATATATACGCGCGGCATATCCTTAAACATATTACCACATACAACAGAAAAAAATATGTGATATATATATATATATATATATCTTTCTGTGTCCTGCCTGTTTCAATTTTAAATCCAATACATTGTCGATACGCCGTGATGAAAATTTCATATTCTAACGTTCATGACATTTTTAAATTGAAGTAAAGAAAAGTATAATATTAATTAGTCTTTTCGGTTACATTTGTAAAGTAAATTATACTAAAAATTTCACGTATTAATGGTATATTCTAAAAACTTATTTATCTTATTCTGTTTATATAATTTTAATAAGGTTACATAGAGGAATAAAATTTTTTAATTTAAATTAAATAAAATAATACTTTTTATTTTATAGAAGAAATCGCAGTCTTTTTACGATCTGCGTATATTACATAATTTATTTCTAACTACATTTAGAATTCTACAGGACGATATATTTTCTTGTTTTCTTCTGCAAGAAGTTCGTTTAAAATAATTGCAGATTTTCAAATTGACATACAAGAATTCAGTGTAAACAAACTTGATGGATTCGATGTTTCTTCGATGGTTGAAGACTGGAATCGACAAGAATAATCATACTTCCGTCATTTGCGATATTACCTATCTATGAATTATTGTGCGTTTTATATATATATATATATATATATATATATATATGAATAGTATAATAATATGTAATTTTTCAATAACGTTTGAAAATTCAATTTTCTGATGGGTATTAAATCATTCTAACCAGTTGAATATTTATTTAATATGTTTTCAATCGCCTCGCCGTCGAGTGTGTTTGTCATTAGATCATTCGAGCGTATTCGAAAAATATTCAGGCTTATAGATGAATTTCGGCGGTAGAATGTTCTTCATTATCGTTAGTAATATTTTCAAATTGGCACGATGTTTTTTAGTTAATAAAATGAAAAATATTACTGTAGTCAAATTTAATCGTAACATTGCAATAAATTGGATCATAAAGTTTAATGGTGATTTTGAAAGCTTTAAGAGAATGAAAACTCAGAAATACGACAACATTATGATAAACCGGATGCGCATAAAAATTAAGCCCTTTTATATCTACTTCGCTCTCAATTCTCCATCGCTGCTTATATAACTGCGAAATTATTCTGTTTACTTTCCAGGCGCGATGGTGGAATTCTTCATGTATATCGATGAAATCTATGAACATCGAGTGCAAAGGAACAACGTGAACGGTTACTACAATTATCTCGCAACAGTTACAAAATCATGAACTGGCAATAACAAATTCAGATAACTGCGAGAAATAATCGTGAATTAGCGTCGGTATTTGAAGAACAGCATCAGTATATTATCGAGACACGGAAATAACACTGTAATCTTTAACAGAACCGGAAACAGAATTTCACCTACACGATTGGATTTGCAGAATATACGACGGTTGCAAGAACTTGGAAGGACCCGAAAATACCACCGATATCTACAGTATTCAAACGGCCAACAGCACCGAAACACATTCTAATTCAACAAGCGAATAAGAAGAAAAAGCACGCGACACATACTGGTACACATGCATCATATGGAAACGACACATCCCAACAACATGGAGAAAAACCCAACAACACGGATGCTTCGACCATAGTGACCATATCCACCTCATCTTCAGCGGCGCAGACATGGCAAACAACATCAGCCGAGTCAGAAACAGAATTTACGCATTCTACAACCTCGACGCTATTGGCAAAGCAAGCACATTGGTTACGACACAATGCATTAGATATCTTCAGCTATTCGTACTATATTCGTTACTGTTTATCCACGTACACAAAATTTGGAAGTCGCGTTAGTACTCAATACAGACAATTCGAAACAATTATTAACGAATTATAATCAAAACATACACAAGAAAACACTATCACTGACATACAACGCATTTCATATACAGAAGCAAAAAGAAAAAAAACCCCGAAAATTGAAACAAATCTAAATCCAAGAGAAAAGATAATAGCAGCTTTCTCAATTACCCCTCGCGAATTCAGTATTATTCGAAGAGTCGTTAATTACACCTACAACAGTCAGTACATGGAAACTACTTATAGAAGGCGTCTCATTATATAAACATTGTGATAAACAAGTGATCAAACGCCTTCTGATATACATAGCTACATCAATTACTAATATCAAATTGACGATTGGAAAACTACACAAATAAAACAACGAATCAAAATCATCTTCAAATTTATCAAAACTATATACCACATGATTTCTGACAATATCGCTGCAATTTCCTAATATAAACACGTTAACTCCCCGCACCTGACACAATCACATATAAACACTTGTCGATACTAGTCGTTTTTTACTGCGATAAAATAAAAAAGAAACTGTAATCGCCGGATGATATCACACACAAATTATTTAAAAATCGTTCGAGTACAGACGAAGAAGGATGGATTCAACTCCAAACACGAAGATTCTGCATATGGCACCGGGTCTAAGCATCTTATAATAAACAAGGACCATACATTATTCGGAGGGGAAAACAACGATGATAAGGAAAAAAATGAATATTTTCCCAATGACGGCAGGTAAACAAAAATCTCGTATTTTGTTCTAGATCGATATGTAGATTAGTGTATTATATTATCATCATCGTCGGTTTTATGAAATCATTGTTTATTTACAGAAATTCAACACATGGAACAGAGGAAACGATGCTGTAATATATCCAATAAAACTTTCAAAATACTTGCACTTCAATTTTGCAAACGCTCAATACCCATTTATAATGCCGTATCAAACAGTCGGATTTTGGAGATCGGGCAACGACGATAATAATAATACTATATTAATAAGTAAAAAATTAAACAAAATATCATCTGGTATTACATCGACATCGCACGTCAAAGATTAATTCAATCAGGTAACACGAACGTATTAATGATTTTGAAACAAGTCAAAATTTAATAATCGGTTTAAACGATAGAACATTAGATGGTTTTAATTTAATAGATAGCTCATATACAGGACCATTAAAACAACACGATATTACGTACGTATTTAATCCATATACAGACTATATAAGAAAAATGCAAGTTCCATTAAAAAAATTATTACAAAGTTAAATTGTCAAAATTAAATCATAATTACTATTACGAACCGTTAGATATTTTAAATCCTAAACATTTCACAACACTAATACCAGGCGGTCAAGGCTACTCTCAATTTAACGGTGTAAGTAACCATTACACATCAAACAGAAATTTTAAAAGAAGATAGAAACGATAATAAATTTATTAGCAATAATATAACTACACAAACTAAACAATCTTTTCCACTCTATTAATGTTATGTCAACCACAAGTTGCAGATGAAACGGGATTTCTGAAATTTCGATATCGATTACCTATATATATATATATAGTATTTTATATCTAAAATATCATTGTTAACTCAAAAAATTTAATACAAAGACAATTATTCCAATTACCACAATTAACTGTACCAAAATGAAGTATTTCATCGTTACAAGTACCTTGTGCGCCATTCGAAATATATTCATAACTTTCGGATGATATACAAATATACATATATCATCCAAAAACGAAGTTTATTATTATTATTTATTGCTATCGTTCACTTACACCTAGCTAATGCTATTTGGTAATGTAATTTATATGCATACTATATATCATGAGTATCCAGTGACGGATGCTAAAACTTAACTGCATATCTTAATATTAAGTTTAGAGAGATCGCCATTAGTGTGTTTTTTCAGGCGGTTGACATATTTTTTGGCAACGATCACGATTTCCTATTTTATGGACTTCGCCTTAAGATCTTCATGAAGTGTAACATTAGTTACATACCATGGAGTATTAGGAATATTTCAGAGGATTTTGTTCTGCATTTAGAATAGCAATATTGTTTTGTTTTTTTTTTCGCGCAACCCTATAATTGACAATCGTATAGCCAAATTGGCTAGACCTGGTTGTATAAAAACAGCTTGTTTTCGATCGATAATTCTGATCTTTTTCCTAACAGTCGAAACATTTGTGTTTCCATTTGATATTGAGTTCGTTACGTTTTTTAATTATATGTTTACTCCATCTTAGCCGTTGATCTTAAGTTTATCCCAACATATTTTACTTGTTCTTTTTGAGGTATTATGGCCCCATTTATGGTTATGGGTCTTGTTGAAGCAGTTCTTCTGTTAGTAAATATTACCCGAGCTGATTTATCCTCATTAATATTAATTTTCCATGTTTTAAACCATGTTGTTATTTCTTCAACTGCTGATTGCAGGTTTGTACATGCGTCTACAGAGGAACTATCTACACATAGGATAGCTGTATCATCAGCAAACGTTGCCACTTCAACATTTGCAGGAGTGGGAATATCTGCCGTATAAATTATATAGAATAAGAGCCCCAGTACGCTATCTTCAGGTACAATCTTACTGGATAAATTTGGGATTCTTCTTCACTATATTTAACGCAAAAGTATCTTTGTTCCAGGTAAGATTGTAAGGCCTGGCGCGCACGAGTGGTTTTCTAACCGCACGATTGTTTAGCAGCTGCGGTTATTTAACCGTTTTGAAAACTGAAATAAGCGCACGAGCGGCCATATAACCGCTTTTCACGACATATTTTATCATTTTAGTTTCAAACAGTTAACTATGAAGTTCATTCAAAAAGCAGTGGCGATTGCATTATTTAATCGTCGAAAAAATAAAAGAAAAAAGAAAATTTGGGTTCATTCATTAGTAAGCCAAAGGTTATTAAAAGGACAATTCCATAAATTATTCGAAGACTTACGTATTTTCCCAAGCAAGTTCTTTAATTATTTTCGAATAAAGACGGAATCATTTGAAGAATTGTTAAATCTGATTCGACCTGCTATTTCGTGCCAAAACACAAATATGAGAAAGGCTGTAACACCGGAAGAAAGATTAGCTGTAACACTCAGGTAAGAAACTTAATGCACATTTTGTTTAAAATTATATTTAATCTAATGAACTTAAACACATTAGCGTAAAAAAATAAACAATTATCTTTAATGTAGTTCGAACAAATCACTATCTGAAGTATCACCAGGGAGAATTAAGTGGAGCAAGTTGATACGAAGTTTGTTCGTTGAAGTATGTCTTAATCCTGACTCGATTATCTGAGTCGCTGGTATTGGTACATAAATATTTGAAGTTTTTATGACGTTCTGGTATGTCTGCGCCGGCATTTGTTGTGGGAAGTATGAAGGAGCATTTAAGAGTTGGTGCCTGATTGGAGTTAATCGGATAAGCTGGTTTGATGTTTAATTGCTGTTGCAAAACTTTTAAAAAACCAATTTTAGTACTAATTTTCTGTTGCGTGGTCATTGTTTTAAATGATGGCTATAAGGATAACAAGAAAGACTTGTCTTCATTAATTTCTTCTTCCTTGTTATTTTTTTAATACTTCCAGACGTGTCTGCTCATATGAGGGATTCTTACGTGGTTTTTTTTCTTCATTATTACAAATTCTTCTCGGTACCGATGAACATGTTTGAGAATTTTTATCCTCTTGCATTAGGTCCATATCTGCTCTTCGTCTATGTCTTTATTAATCGACGGCGGAGTGTAATTTTCACTTGTTAGCCTTTCTTGTAATGTTGGTACTAGGAACAATAACTGCTCGAAATACATATACTTCCGCCTTTTACACTGACCTTCTCCAGATACTGTTTTTTTTCTGCACCGCAAGTTCTTTGCGAAAACTATCTTTTACATTTTTCCACTTTTTCTGGACATCATTATTTGTTTAAAATAAAAATATCGATACAGTACTATTTTATTATTTTCAGATAATTGGCAACTGGAAACAGTTTTAACTCATTACATTACGAATATTTATTGGAAGCAACTACAATTCGTGAAATAGTGCGAACTACTTGTGAAGCAATATGGATGTATGTTCAACCTTTATTGGTTACGTATCGCTAATGAATTTAATGAAAGCACTAATTTTCCAAATTGTATCGGAGCTGTTGATGGTAAACATATACGATGCGTAAGCCCGATGGAAGTGGTTCTTTGTTTTTTAATTACAACGCTTTTTTTTTTCGGTTGTTTTAATGGCGGTTGTGGATGCAAATTACTGTTTCATTAATGTTGACATAGGTGCCTATGGGGCTGCAAGTGATTCTAATTGGAAGCAGACCAGTTAAATATACCAATCCTAAGGAGACTAGCTGAAGATGAACAAGGAGAACCGATGCCATTTGTTATTGTGGGTGATGAAGCGTTCGCTTTATCAGAAACTATACGACATATCCACGTCGAAATTTAACTACAGCTCAGCGAGTATTCAATTACAGATTAACCAGAGCAAGAAGAATTGTAGAATGCACATTTAGCATACTCTGTAGTAGTAAATGGAGAATTTTTAACAATCGACGTGCTTCCTGATTTTTGTGATATTATCGTAAAAGCTTGTTGCGTATTGCGTAACTTCATTCGAAAAAAAGAGATGGAATACGATTTGAAGACACTTTGCACGAATGTCCTCTTCAAAGAGTTCAGCCAGTTGGAACTAGAAGTGTTACAAAAGGAACAGCTGTGAGGGATTATTTAACAAAATATTTTATTTCTTCTATGGGAAATTTATCTTGGCAATATGATAAAATTTAAAAAGAAAAATATCTTATGTATAATGCGCGTACCTTAATATAATATATTTACTATAATTGTGATACACCTCTTTTTATTCGTTGCTTTTTATTTAAAAAGCTTGGCATATATCTTGGAAATATCGCGTCACAAACTTTTCTTCCGTGGATTTTTCGATCATATTAACTACCCGACTAACTTGCTCGACGGTGCTATGTTTTTTCCTAAACCCGAATTGATGGTCCTGTATTAGTTTTTTATACTCCATAAGTGGGGTAGTAATCTTTTTATAATTAGTTTTTCGTACAACTCGGAAAGCAAGGGGCAATAATGAAATAGGACTGTACGAGCTTGGTTCTGATGCCGGTTTGTTTGTTTTTTTTTAATAACCACAATTTGTGAAAATTTCAGTTGGATTGGATAGTATGTTAGTCTAAGTATAGCATTGAATATATATAGATTAGGAGTATTAATAAGCCTTTTCTAGGTAGTTCTTTTAGAATTCTTGCTGCGATTAAGTCGTAACCTGGTGCTTGTGTAGGATTCAATGATTTAACTATATTTTGTATTTCACCTGGGGATGTAAATTTAACCGGCTTAGATACATCGTGACAGTATGCATTAGAATTATTGCATGAATTTACAAGATGTGACTTAAATGTTTCAGCGTAATATTTCCCAAATACTTCAGCTTTCTCTAAATCACTTCGAGCCCAGCTTCTGTCTTGTTTTCTTATTGCATGAATAGTTTGTTTAGGCCTTTTTAAATTTCTCATTGCTTTCCATAAAGAATAATCATGTTCGATTAATGGTGATAATTTGACAAGATGTTCTCTAAATGATTTATTTTTTAGATAGCAAGCTCTTCACCCTTTTGATCTGATTATTTAGTGCAGTTTTATTTGCAGGATTTCTACATATTTGCCATTGCCCTTCCGTAAATTTCCTCTTTAGGTTAACTTTTTTTCTAATTTCTTCGGGATAGTAAATAATTGGTTAGGATTCACTAACTTTTGTTGTAGTTGCCCATGCGGTTTGTTCTACTATTTGAATGAAGTATTCTACAGCTTATTCTATGTGTTCTTTTGTTTTTAGTGGTATTTTTAAATTTATCTTATTTTCTGTTTACGAAATTCTTGTCCAAAAAAAATATCATCCTATCCAGCCAGTACTCTATTAAAATTATTCTAATCCATAAATATAAGCCTTAACATATAAGGTTATAATAAACGGATGTTTTTAAATAAAATATTTTTACTCCGAACACGTTGTCACTCCGATTATCCGTCATCCAAAGATCGGTGCGGCCTTCTTGCCGGTCTTTGAAAAAAAAATTAAGTTTTAATGAAGCTAATAGCTGCTTAAAAAACTAAATTTTTATACAGGATTACTTCCTGTTTAAACGTATATTTATTAGAAGTATTAACAATTGATTAAATCAATCGACAATCTCGTCTTTCGTAACTAGGGTCATTCGATTTTACATAGAGCTTTAATAATTGCATAACTCATTAAACTTTATTCAGATTTAATATTCTCACATCTTCGAGTTATACCAATAATTTTGTCTAAAAAATTAATGTACGATTAAAAGATTTAAAAAATAATAATAATAATAATAAAAAAAAACTGTACACATTAGTTAAGTTGCAGTGAACATCTGTGTATCGTATGTTAGTATCCTCAGTGTATCGTATGTTAGTATCCTCAGTGTATCGTATGTTAGTATCCTCAGTGTATCGTATGTTAGTATCCTCAGTGTATCGTATGTTAGTATCCTCAATCCGCTAATGTATGTGTTATTGATTTGTGTAATATAAGTACCCGCTGTAAAATTATAAGTTATACGGATAGTGCCGCGGTATTATTAAATTTTCATAATCGTACTTAAAAACATCGTTCAATATGATGCTACCAAATTTTTATCTTGGCTTCAGTTTTAATTATCTAACTTGTACGAAGTTTATAAGCTAATATTTGAATATTGATAGGAGTAACACAAATGAAATATATTGGTACTATTTTGAACAGCCATCTTTTCTGAAATGATTATACAATATATGTTGCTGCAATCCCCTTTCAAAAATTTAACTCTCTCCTCTAGTATTAAAAAAAAAAAAAAAAAAAAAAAACATTTCTATTTTGTTTCATCTTGTACGTTTGTACTATGCCGTCGTTTTTTCAATCTGTGCTGCTTACAGTTGCAATAATTCATTGGCGCGATGCCGCTGACCTATCACATAGACGTCCAATTCCTACTTTATTTATATTCCTAAAATTTTAGGAGACAAATTTTTCAACGACAACCACTTTTCCGCGTCATTAATTTTTTAATTTTTTCACAACGAAGATTCTTTTTATATTCATTCCACTTTTCTGGATATAAAAATCTTCTTATTCCCGTGTTATCGCAATTATGATCTAATAAACCGCGACAACTTTTTCGTGAATTTTATAACCTACGTCGTCTAAATCAGGGAATCGAGAAGCGATGATCGTAAAAATTCCATTTTTGCCACCTTTTCTTTCGATCTCAATAAAAAGTTTATCCCTTATCGGATATCATCCACTTTTAATGCCGTGTCTACACGGTCGCTACCTGTGATTTTAGATGAACATAATTCTATTTTTTGATTCCAGATATTATCCTACAGCTCCGAAGTATTCTAATCTTCTCCGTTATTTTTACATCACGTACGTAATGAAATACGAAACGTTTTAACGTCGGTTTATTAATGAAGTTTCATTCCCCGATACTCCGACATCGCTGAACATTTTCTAGCGAATTATCTTTGTTATATTTTCGTCGATATTCATTTATTACACGCATAAATGTATTGCGATGTTGTATGGCAACAAATATTGAGCATCTTTACGACACCAATCTTTACGCAACAGTTGCTCATATTACTAAAACCGAATACTACGCACGTGTTTCATTAATTTTCTATCGTCTTCTAGTCTTATTTTTTAATATCCTTGTTCAAGATTAATTTTTTAACTTTTGTTATTCCGATTCGTATGCTATTGTAGACACGTATCGCATTGTTTACAACAACAACAACAACGTATATTTCAGCATAATTTACATTGAGTATACACAAACCAAAAATTTTAAATAATAATTACGTAACGCCCAACATGGCTCGCCGTACATCAGAAATAATAATACAAAGACCCGTAATAAATAAAAGAAGTAATTATACTTATACTTATAATGACAGCAAAAAATAATTGAAAAAAACTGTACAGCAAAAAAAAAACAAAAAATTAAGATAGTAATAATAAAACAAAAGAAAAAACACGTTAGACATTAAAAAATAAATAAAGAAGGAATATTAGTTTCTAAAATAGGCGCCGCAAAAACATTACAACAGGTTATGTTTGAGCCTCCTATGTTTATATTTACTATACATAAATTGGAGTTGCCTGGAATCGTAATTACCAATGGTAGAAATTAAACTATTATCGTGGACTAAGCAGTCATCGCAGAACTTACGCGTTAAATTTAAGATATGGTCCTTAATATAAGGCATGTTTAAGGTAGCATGCATGTCAACTATTTTGTGGTATCTAGGGACATTTAGCACACATCTGAGACATCTATTTTGAAATACTTGTAACTTATTAAAATTTGTATTTGAAATAAAACTCCAAGCTGGACAACAGTACGTCATTATGGGACGTATACGTGTTTTATACAGAATTAATTTATTATTTACATTAAGAAATGATTTTCTGTTGATTAATGGATATATGGTAGATATACTCCTGCTAGCTTTCAAGGTAGTATGACTGACATGTTCAGAAAAATTTAGTCTGTTATCCAAGACTACCCCGAGGTATCGAACATGTTTTGACCAACTTACAGTGGTAGAGTTGACCTTAACTTCAGCAGGTAACGTGGGACGCCTGCGGGTGAAAAATATAGCCTCTGTTTTATCACAATTAATATCAATTTGCCATTTTTTATAATAACGAAAGACACAATTTATTCCTGACTGTAATTTATTAGTAATTGCTTTAGGTATATAAGAAGTACAGAAAAGAGCTGTATCGTCTGCATAAAGAGCAGTCTGAATATCAGGTAGGTTTGGGAAATCAGATAAAAACAAAGTAAACAGAAAGGGACCCAGAATACTACCTTGGGGGACCCCCGCTGAGCACGTTTTCATAGTAGACCTTGAATCATTGATAGTAACGTAAAATAGTCTGTTTGCTAAATAGCTGCTAATAACGTTGATTACATAACGAGGAAACTGATATTTTATCATTTTGTAAATAATACCTTTATGCCAAGTAGTATCGAAAGCCTTCGCAACATCCAGGAGAACCATACCAGTATGTTTATTACGATTAAAATTATGTGTGATAAACTCCGTGATTCGTGCTACTTGCTGGGTGGTGGAATAACCTGGACGAAAGCCAAACTGTATATTAGGAATGATTTTTTGGTTATCTGCATGAAGTCTTAAACGGGATAGTATAATTTTTTCCGCTATTTTGCTTAGATTGCTCAATAAACTAATAGGACGTATGTTACTTGCACATGAGGCATCCTTTCCAGGTTTGGGAAGAGCAATAATTTTGGCTATCTTCCAACTGTTTGGATAATAACCGAATCTAAAGATAGCATTAATTAAATTTGTAAGTTCAATAATAGCTTTTAGCGGCAATTTCTTAATAATGGGAGTAGAAATATTGTCATCCCCTGACGAACCTTTTACTTTTATAGCTTTAATATTGTTAAGGACTTCACTTGGGGTGACAAGAGGGAAAATATTGGGCAGTAGATTGGCATTGAGGAATTTTTTAACAGCTGAATGAATTTTTCTCACTTGATAGCCAGATGCAAAGTTAGAATTACGATTATGAACTTTGAAATACTCTGATGCTAAAAACTCAGCTTTCGCTTCATTTTTGTAAACATAGTTATTTAAGTGTGAATCGTAGAGTGGTGGAAGAGCTGTATGCTGTCTCGTGTATTGTCTGCAAACTACAATCTGTTGCCTAATACCAACGACTTACCCCATTTTTAAAATGTTTCTGTGACGCAATTTTTATAGCCAACTTGCAATAACCGATACGTTAGAAATAATATACGAAAAAGGTACTAAAATTAAAGGAAAAAAAAAACCGTAATCGTCAAACGAAAAATTGGAACGTCGCTATCTGACGGTTTAAAATTAAAATACGACGCATGTACTAACAGATAGCGCTGAGCTTATCGATAAATAGTCGAAGCTGATACAGTTAGGAAATTTCTAAAATTCAGCTTCATGAAATTAAATTTCGATACTAGCGTATTTTTAGAAAAAATATTAAATTATACACATTCTAAGATTCTGGCGAAATTGATTTGTACAAAAATTACGTTTGAAAGGATCTGTAATTAATTCTGGCCTAAATTTCGCCGATAGTCATATTTGTCAACCATGATTGAGCTAATTCATTATGTAAAATAATATTAAATATATTTAAAAATCTACTGAACCAGTATTTCTACAAATAATTAAAGCCCCAAATAACGTTTTGAATCTTGGTGGTAACAAACACACCAGTTAATTATGACTGACGAGTATGCTAAAAAATTCAATGTCACGTCATTTTCGACCGACACTTTTAACTTTGTAACTATTTTAATTAAAATGTAAGTTTTTGTTTTAAAACTAATAACAAGGATATTTCGTTTGCGATGTAAGAAAAGTGTTAGTATCACTGACACTTTTACATAAGATTTGTTGGTTTCTAATTAATGTAAAATGATTTCGAGTGCGTCGAATGGATAATGGTGCTAAATAATACTTTCAAATATACACATGTGCGATAACAATGTGTCAGTTATAATTTTTTTTTTTTTTTTTTTTGTGGTTTTATTATAGAAAAACTTTAAGTTAACCACAGTGATTAGAAAGTGATATTTATAATTACGGAGTAAAAATTAAAAATTAGCCTCTTATCACATTTAACAAAAAAATCATACGGGCTGTCGACACGATAATGGACAACGTCAGTCACTTATGGCCGATACCACTCAAAGTGTTAAATAATAATAAATTAAAAAAAAAAAAAAAAAAGAAAGGGATAATAAAACTCACCTATCAGTGTTTGTGGATTTTAGACATTATACTAAACTAATAATAATGTCGATAAATGAAGAAAAAACGCTAGTTATGAAATGGGCTAAGATATAATAGATGTAAAAATTAATGGAAAAAGGTTAAAACAGGTAAATTGGTATACTTGTGTATCAGAATCACTTTACTTTTGCGTATGTCCCTGGGCACGGGATCTATATAATAACTTCGGGTCCAATCGTTTGAGCCATTCCCTCGCATTGTGCGCGAGTTCCTTTATCTCGGCCCAGCCTCCTTGTAGAGCCCTCGTAGGGCACTCCGTTACAATATGTTCGATAGACTGGCATTCCGCACTACAGTCGCATTTCTGGATCCATTGGAAAGGCCCCACAGAGCTTAATCACTCAGGATGGAAGAAGCGACAAAGAGAAATCGACTAGAATTAGTCTAGCAAAAATGGCTCCTAATAAAAAAATTATCGACGTCGAAAAATCTGAAACTAGAAACTAGGAAGCACTTTGTTAAATTATGGAGCATATCGATGTATGGATCGGAAACTTTGGCCGATCAACCGCCAAATATACAAAAAAAAAAAGAAAAAAAGCCTGCGAAACTCGGTACTGGCGTAGATTACAGAAAGCTAGTTGGACAGAATGACAAACGAAAAAGTTTTTAAAAACATAAATAGAGGAGCTTAATTCAACATCTAAAAAGTAGAAGAATGAAATGGATAGACCAATCTTATATCGACACAATCAAAGTTTCGTAGTTGAAGGGAAAATGAAAGGAAAACGATACAGAGGAAGGCCAGAGAGTAAATATATAGATGAAATAATAGAAGTCACGGGAGCAACAAGTTTGGCAAACCTTCAAAGAAGGCCAGAAAACAAAAAAAAAACAATTTTATTAGTTGAGCTCACTAGGATCATAGGAGTCTTATCCACCAATCTACTGATTGAGTAAAAGAAAAAGAAGACTAATACCACAAATGTGCTATAATTAAATGAAGTGTACGGCAAGCGTGGCGTGAAGTAGACTTATAACCCCGTCATGAATTTCATGATAATGATGATCCGGTTAATCAACTATATTAACAAGCGATTTTTCTAATATTCGATTAATTTATTCTTATTATAGCGTTTGTATTTTTTAACGAATGAAGATGCCAGGCACTCGTTAACTTGCAGAACCCTACCGATTAGCTGCATAGCTTGATGGGAGACCGTCAAATGCAACGTACACGCGTATAAAAAAAAAAAAATGTATCGATATGTGGGTTTCTGATTAAAAACATACTGATAAAGGGATACTTTTTAAGTTTTCCAAGTCTTGCGAATTGTATACGTAAGTCCACTTAGCCACACCTGAAAATTGAGGGGAAAAATCGCACTTAAATAAATCACGTCTGAGAAAAGAAAATTAAAAAAAAAAACATGACAGAAATTATATCTCCAACGAATTTTAGGACTAGAAAATAAATTATTTCGAGAGTACGTAGCAAATTTAAGTTTAGGCTGAAACGACCGAGTATAAGTTGTGGGAAGTCACAAAAAAGTTTAACAAAAAAAAAAAGTTCAAAATGGATAGCGCACACGACTCGAGCAAGAAAAAGCGGAATTTGAGACAAAAATGGAAAGTAACGATGTCTTTTGACGAAAAAAAATAAACAATAAAGGAGTTCACTACTTGGCGTTTTATAAAAGAACGAAGCTTTTCTCCTATTCAGCCATTAAATGGCAAAGTCTTTAATGATTTTTACTCATTTATTGTTTTTTATTTATTTATTTATTTATTTTTTAAAGCGCTGCATTATGAAATTATATAAAAACTTTACTCGGGTAACGAATTATATAGTACCTTAAGAAGAAAATATATACTTGGCGATATTATCGACGTTTAAGGTATTTATAAACTACAATTAATGTTAAAAACTTTCGGCACGTTCGCATCTAAATTGTTTATCGATAAGTTAAACTGCGTTGTTTATCATTCTAAGCTGACTATTTTCCATTCGGTTAATTTTTATAAAATTGTATATATATATATATATATAAATTAATAGTTTTATATTTTATAATATAGGATGCCCCGGAGAAGACGGGCGTTTTTTTTCTTTTTTTTTTTTTTAAATAACTCAAAAATTTTCGAAGAAATTTTATCTAAAAATAGGAAAACGAGAGATTAGCATATAAGCATTTGTGTAACAGACTACCGTTCAGATGATCGCCATTTGCAAGAATGCACGCGTTCAGTCTTTTTACTAAATTTTCAAACACTTTACCGGCATAGGTCGCTGAATTTTTGAAATTTCTTCAGAAATCTGAGTTTTCAGCTTTTCCAGATCACGTAAACGCGGCTCTTATAGGTATCCACGCAAAACACGCGCTTCTTTTTATGGGATGTCGTGTTAACTGAAATCAGACAAAAAGAAATCTCTCGTATATATGCTAAACATGAAGCACTGCGTTTTATCAGTGTTACCAACTGCGCTATTTAAAAAACAAAATCGGCCGCCTTCTCTGGGTCACCCTATATGTCACAATTTACGTCCATTTGTTTTTTTGTTTTTTTTTAAGCTACGACGATCGATCGCGCCTGTAATAAATTGTATTCGCCAGTTAATATACAGCGAAGTCAACTGGAATTCCTTTTTGACAGGCGATTGAAGTTAATTTTTTTATTATTATTTATAATACTGCGAGCTGCCCACCAAGGACATTTAGCAGTACGTTTAAAATAATTGAGCATGAGGGGACAAGTATCCAGCGATACCCGATTACGATGACCCTAAACGAGATCCTGCGGTTTCTGACGTTTTAGTCTCCGTATGTCATCGGTGGTATCAAGCAATCCCCTAGCAAAAGTATTCGGGTGGCTATCGAGTCTTCTTGCGTGTCTTTTAGCGTGAACTTTTATGACCTCGGCCACATAATCTATACGTAAATCTGAATGCAACGTTAGATTTGTTACATACCAGGGTGCTATCATCCGAAGAATTTTATTTTGTGACGTTTGTATTATTTTCAGGTTTGATGGTCTAGCACAACCCCAAAGTTGCACACCCCATAGGTCCAGACAGGCCTTAGAACCACCGTATATTATAAACGTTTATTATCTGTCGTTAGTACACTGTTTCTCCCTATCAGCCAGTACATTTAACTCGAATATCTGATTCTTTTTTCTTCATCTGTATGCGATATTTCCATGTTAATCGGCTATCCATGTGTAATCCTAAGTACTTGACCGTTGATCGCACTGACAGATGGGTGCTATTAATCTTGACGGGTGGGGGTGTAACTTTTCTGTTTGTAAAATGGATATTGACAGGTTTGTTTTCGTTAATTCCAATTTTCCATTTTTTAAACCATATCTCCGCTTTAGTAAGAGCTTTCTGTAGGTTACGGCTAGCTATCTTCGGATCCGTGTGTGTTGAAAGCAGTGCCGTGTCATCCGCAAATGTAGCCAGCTGTACGTTTTCCATTGTGGATTAAAATTAAATATGGTCAAAAGTTCGTTTCGCACTCTTTTATAAATTACTAGTGTAAAAATTGTATTTTATATCGACGGCCTAGCTTTAGAAGAAATATTATGCGGTAAATTTGTACGGACGATATATGTGTTTAAAACGTGCACATATGACGTCATAATGATGGCCCGATGAAAATATTCTTTCGATGTTGATAAGAGACTATATATGTTTTAACGCGCGCCAAAAATCCCTTGTTCGCGACGCTGTGATTTTGTCGATGTTTTTCAGGCGTGTTTAATCCTCACCAGTGGACTAATACAATTTTAATTTGTCGATATTTAAAAGAAAAATAATAATTTAGATACGAGTTTTATCTAAGAAGAACTTATTTTTAATCGTATTCTAAATTTACAGGCTGAAATTAAGGAGAAAAAATGGAAGAATCGAATTTTACAATGATATGCGGTGTAGATATAACAGACCAACTTTGCGCTACATATAACGCAGCGCACGATCTATAAAAACGGTAAATTTTATTCTAGATATAGCAATTCAAGAGTGATATGTCGAGGAAATGGTGTTCACTCGATTAGTTCCGAATTTTGTGAACCCCCCTCCCCACAATTACAAAGAAGGTCAGGCCAAGGATAGACACGTTTTGCTGCAAACATCCGGAAATACAAAAAACAGATAAGGAAGCGATAAGAATGATTATAAAATATAATAATCGATCGATCGATCGAATGTTTAAGAATTGTGCAATTTTACTAGATCTGATATGTGGGCGTTGTTCTAGATAAAACGGTTGAATGTCTTCGACTATTTCAAATTTTCGAATTGTTAGTTTTTAACAAAGCGATCATTCACTAGTTACACTGTTTAATAATCGCATTTAATGAGCATTTAAAGTAAGTTCATCTTGTATAAAGTATTCATTCGTACCGTCCTAACATACTCTTGTTCGGTTTAGTGTTTCGGTTTTCGATTTCGAGTATAAACAGTCTGCAGTTAATCTAAAACCGGTATTCGAAGCGCGTTTTAAACGCCAGTCTCGGTTCGCTAGAATAAAACGCATGTACGATAAATTAGAACTCTCTCGTGCACAGAATTCTCTCGTTTTGCTGAAATTTTTTCATTAATTGCTCTTCTAATGAAAATAATTTTAAAATACCGCTATCGGCAACTAGGATTCAGACTACAATTTACGTGTACTACCGAAAGTCGGAAAGCTCCTAGTGGCTAGAACGCGGACTTCTACACGGTCGGTATTGAGTTCGAGAAAATTACAAAATAAAAATCTAGCCTAATACTACTATCGCGTGGGGAAGGCAATGACAAACCATTACGGGCAACACCATATTCGCGTCAGTAATAACGTATAGTCCGCAACAAAAAACACGCGGGCCTGCATTAATTCGTTACAACGAAACGATTACAATCATTCCTTCCGTGTGTGTGTTTCCGTATACGCTAACTCTATATTATGATTGCTTTTCTACGTAACGCTGTACAAATAAAATACGTATAGGTAAGTAGTATAGCCTATATTTCCGATACGGAGACGACTTTTGATTAGATTTCTGTAATACTTTTAACAATAAATTTTTGTTTATTTCTTTACTCGCTCTAATTTGATGCTTTAGAAACGTTTTCATTCCGTTTAATTTTAATTTAATCTTTTTAAGTTTTATTTTTACATCGCGATTTTCTTAACAATCTTATCGCGCGTATATTTTTTTCCTTTTCATTTCGGTAATTTGACTTTTAAGAATCGCAGTTTTTTTTTTTTTTTTTTTAAATAATTATAATTTTTACATTTTTGATTTAATGTTCGATAATATTCATCAGAGAAAAACCGGTTAACCCTATATATATATTAATAATATTTTTCTTTTATATAATTGATTACATTTCTTATTATATTAATGCGTTTAATTTTTAAATATCGTAAAGATTTTGCTATAATTGAAAAATTTATTCATTTTATACACGGAGTGGTTTCTCGATGAAAATCAAATCGCTGGTACTTACACGTAAATGTGAAAAATCACCGATTAGTTTTTTCGGCGGCCGAATATGTTAATTTGTAATATTTGTTTAATAATCTCGATTGCGTTATTATATTTATTTCGAATTTTTAGATATCGAAAATTTCGTTATAATTAAAAATTTACACATTTTCACTGTGAAACTATCAGACTTTACGCATAAATGTGAAAAACTACAAATTAGTTTAGTCCCGATGTCTTAACATCGGAAATTTTTCTATACATATCCCTTTCATTTTTAAATATCGAAAATTTCGTTATAATCAAAAATTTATCCTCCCCGTTCACTGGACCTTACACAGACATAAATGTGAAAATCTACGAATTTGTTTAGTCTTGATATTAACGTTCTTACACGTTTTCTATATATATATATATATATATATATATATATATATATATATATATATATATATATATATATATATATATTATTCCATTCATCAATGGCGGAAAAAAGAAAATAAAGACAGCATTTTTATTTATTTTTTATTTTTTGGTCGGATACCATGTACTGCTGCTACGGCCAGAAGTACCTAAAAGTAAGTATAGGCTGTTAGAGATGAGATTGATCATATTTATAGTTCGAAGAAACTGAAGTGCTGCTTCTACAGCAGTTGGATCATCAGATAAAACTGTCTCGAATGAATTAGAACTGAAATTTCGAGGACGGTATAATATTGTTAAGTTTTGGAATGTTGAAATGAGCGCACAAAGGTGGATTTGTTTTATTTTAAATATGACCATGAGTGATGTAAAATGTAAATATAAAACGCGTATATTTGACACTTATTAAAAAAGTTATAATAATATTTAATAAATGTACCGGAGGCTCTCTCCATTTATGAAAGTAACTAATAATATAAACTGGTAAATAATAAATATACAACATATAAATAAGTATTGATGGTCAGACAAAAAACCATCACAAATTCAATAGGTGATTTAAAAAATAATAAGTTTAATTATATAACGAATATGTAATATCATTTATAAGTAATGGAAACGAAAGCAAATTATAACGTTATGAGAATAATACATTATGTTTAATCGATGCTTATACTTAATATAATAATTAGTTCCATATGGGATCGTAATTTCCTATTGCTGGAAGTAAATTATTACGGTGCGCGCTACAACTGAGAAAAAATTTTTAGGATAGTTTGAGGATATAGTCTTTTGCATATAGTACCTGCAACTATGCATATATGAAATTTTAGTGTATACGGGGACATTGAGGATACATCTAAGACATCGATTTTGGACTAATTGCTGTCTATTAAAACTAGCATTTGAGACTGAAGACCAAACTGGACAAGAATATGTTAAAATAGGCCTAATGATTGACTTGTAGATTATTAATTTATTGTTAATATTTAAGTGAGATTTACGTTTGAAAATGGGATAAATTGAACAGATTGCTCTGTTTGTCTTCAATGATGCATGGTCAATATGCTTAGAAAACGTTAGTCTCTTGTCTAAAATGACACCAAGATAGCGTATCTGGTCAGGACCATTCTATATCAACGCCACTGACATTAAGTCTGGTCGGTATGAGTCAGTGCGGTGTGGCCAATACGGATACGGAAACGTAACAACCTGTTCCTTTTTGCTATGCACAGATTCCGAAGAAGTAGCGAATTGATGTAAGATGATTTGTTGGTGGACATTCCACCGATCACGAAACAATTTATTACATATTTGACGGAGGAGGCGATTGCATTCGTTTAGGGTATATAGGGATTAAAGGATAAGGTTGAATTCGAGTTGCATTTTAGCTGCTTTATCAGCTAATTCATCGAATGTAAAACTTGCGTGACTTGGAATCCATATTATTATTAGAGTTATTTTTAGAGTAGCGTGTTGGTATTTTAAGATTTTTATAGCGATAGGATGAAATTTGGAAGAACTAAATTCGAAACACGTAATTGAAGAAAATGAATCGGAACATATTGGAAGATCATTGTCATTTTGACAGTATATAGCAAGATTGCGTATAATTCAGCGGAAAATACCGAGTATTTCGGAGGTAAGCAGACAGCGTTATATATATAATCGCTAATGATAACAAACGTGCATTACAAAATGACGTAACATTAAAGATATCTTTATGTTATTACGCGATAAAAAATGAATCCGAATTACCAAATGAAAAAAAACATAAAATTCTGAAAAATACCAATATTTTTACATTTCGATGTAAACAACTAATTTTAGGAAAATGTAGTTGTTTCTATACAGACGGATCTCGGCGATAATTATGACGTTTTCAAATTGTAACCACTGGAAAATTTTAAAAGGAAGGGTTTCAAACTGAAACTATCGGGGACGAAAGGCTTCAAGTAAGACGATAATTATGATTATCATTATTATTCGTGTTACGTAGCCGGACGCGGAAGATTAGTTATGTAGTAATATCGCTTGAATCGTACGTAAGTGTTTAGGTATTATTGGACGCTAATAATGCGTAGCGTTATAACAAAGGCGTGAGCTGTTACAGGAGTGGACACATAAGACGAGTTACTACGGTTAATAATAAGCCCCGGGGTGATGGAGTAACAACGAAATGGAGATACTGCTACACGTTTATCCAGTATCATAATGAAAATTTTGTGGTGAGAAGTTATATATCGAACGCGACTACGCATATAGCGGATCAATTATGCGCTCAGCAGGAGTAGCGCACATCATTGTCGTTTTTGTCCGCTAACAAAAAGGAACCATTATCATTATTAATACTATCAATAATATTATTAATATTATTATTATTATTATGAATATTATTATTATGATGAATATTATCACTACGAATATTATTATTATGGATATTATTATTAATAATATCGTTATCTGCGTTTCGTTATTACCATCATCTAGATGGATTACCCAGTTCCAGACACTTTTCAGACTACTACATTTCTTCCCCGCGTATATATTCATTCTTATAGATACGTCGAAAAATACATGTGACAAGTCAATGTTGTTTTTTCCAATCTGAATCGTTTAATTCCTTTTTTTTTTCCTTTCACTATTACCGTCTTACCGCAGACGGACAGATGAAGATGATAATATTCATGTAATATTTTCCGGCTCCAACTGAAAATGATAGACGTCCACGACGCGAGCAAATTAAACGAATTATAAATAAAAATAAGTAAAAATAAGTACAATAATAGTAATCATAATAAATCATACATAATAATAATAACAACAGCTCTCATCCGAGGAATAGAAATGTCCTACATATTAAAGAAAAAAATGTTTCTGTTATTTTCTAGCTGATAATTAAGTCGCTCCACACGTGTCTTGTATAACATTTAAAAGTTAACGAAGAATCAAAAAAATTAATATATATATATATATAAATTTGTATTATGGATATATATATATATAATATAGACACACACACACACATATATATATATATAACATTTTTATTTATCTCTCGCTGTCTGCCCACACACGTCATGTCTATGTGTGTGTGTGTGTGTGACGGATAAACACATTTATCGGTATATTAATAAATGACAGCGGGGTATATACCTAATTTTTTTTTATTTTTTTCCTAATGCACTTGTCGCCTACCAAATGTTTGGGTAAAAATTCTGATAAGTTTAGTATATTTCCTTTCTACCATACTATTCTGAATTTTGTTTAATATTTGTCTATACATCGTATTGTATACAGACATACCAACACATACATTTTATATATGTATATATATAGTATATAATGTTAGGTGTATGTGAATGTATTCCCCCCCCCGTAGGTATTATGTACGCCCTAGGATCCGGAGCTGTAATCGGAATGTGGCGGGTCCACAGGTGGTGGATAGTGGAACGACCAGTAGATATACTGGCCAGCTGCGAATAACCAATAAGCAGTCGCGAACTAAGAGCGGCTATTGGTGAACAGTCTCTAGCAGACGATTCCAGTAGCGGCGGATACGAGGATGCAGATGGACAGCTTGAGGACCAGTCCACTAAAAATCTGCAGAAATCCTATGACTGTCTCTCCCTCGGCGGGTTTATCGTTCTAAAATTTTTCGAAGAAGGGAAATTTCATCGACAACTACCGCCGCGATCTGTAATTGAACCTATTTCAAAAATTTCACTAACTTCTCTCATGTCCGATTTAGTAGAGGGGCTATAGGGGGCTGAAACCCCGGGCTCCATGCAAACGGGGACCCCATATCGTTGAAAAAATTTTTTTTCGCATGCCCGCGAAATTTAAACAAAATCGAAAATATCCAAAAGCTCATATACCTCCAAAAACGTTAAACCAACATAGTCTAACTCGTAGTAATTCCAAAATCGTCGAATCAACATAACCCAACTCGTCATTAATCCGAAGACCATAAACCTAAAAACCGTAAACACCAATACGTTAAACTAACATAATTCGCTGTTGAGCCGAAACTGTGAACTGAAAAATACTCAACTGACGAAAGGGTCGGCTGATTAAAAACAAATTTAATTTCAGCTTAATTTGTTAACTGCGTGGGGGAAATATTATAATCTAATTATCTCGAGTACTTTAGTTGTGTTATATGAAAAGGAATGTGAAAAATGAGCGTAAAATTTATTTCCGATATAAAAGTTTGAATTGAGATTCGTGAGATTTTAACGTTTTGATGTTTACGGTTTTTGGAGATTTTTGAATTAACGACCAGTCGACGTCTTGGGGCTAACAACAGTCTTTGGCTTTATGGCTTTTCCTTTGTAGAAGGCCCCGATAAGTAATTAGTCCCACGTCTAGTGATAGCATTAATCCGAGTCGAACTTCTCTACACGGAAACACGATCGAAGTGTAGAGATTAGTTAAATTATTTTTATTAATGTACCATAAACAACGACGTTAACGACGAGGTGAACATTAAAATGCGATTAACCCTTTCCTGTCAAAATGACCACTATATGGGACATGAAATTTTAATGTCAACAAAAATTTTTCTGCGTGAAAAGTTTTAAAAATATTTACATAAATACATCGAAAATTATTTAAGGTTCGCTCAAATTGCATAATAAACACCCCTCTATATTAATTATAATTTAACGTTAAAATATTATAATAGTGTTAACACCTCCGATGAGAAAATTCGCTTGTTCTAATGTCACGGAGAGTTTACAGTTGAAACTCAG